>CAUYQV010072913.1:0-17609 GCA_963574575.1 Galagoides demidoff
GTGGTCCCAGCTATTTGGGAGGCGGAGGCAGGAGACTCGCTTGAGCCCAGGAGTTGGAGGTTGCTATGAGCTGTGATGCCATGGCACTCTACCCAGGGGGATAGCTTGAGGCTCCATCTCAAAAAAAAAAAAAAAAAAAAAAAAAAGAGTCAATCCCAAGGTCAAACAGCAAATTTCAAGACAAATGCGAAACCTGTTCTCTACCTGGGCCCTGTTCCTTAGTGCTTCAATGCAACACGTACAACACCAGAGGGGTTGAAAGCCCAAGTTCAAGAGCAAGGAAGATCTGTGTTCAATTACTACCCCGGTTTAAACTGCTCAGATGGTGTGTGCCTGTGTAAAGTATTTAAGGTCTGAGTTCTTTTCCTTAACATGGGGATAAGAAAACCTACTGCCCTACCTTGGAAGGGTGGTCCTTAGGATTATTAAATTAAGAAACCTTTTTAGCACAGCAGCTGCCCACAGGAAGTGACCAGAAGACAGTCAATGTTGTCACAATGTGCCCAAACAGCACACTGCCCACTGGCCCTGCCTGTGCTTTGAGTGTTGGAGTCACTTGGGGATTGGAGTTTGCAGGTGGCTCTTCCCATAGTGTGACCCTCAGCAGCAATTAGCCTGAGCCTCTAAGTCTTCCTTTATAAAATGGAGATAAGGAAGCGTGCTTGTACTTCCTGGGCAGTTTACAAGTGAGAGTGCAGAGCCGGCACCTACTGAGGGCATCACAAGTGCTTTTCTTTGTCTAGGTGAGAATGATTAAGAAACCCATCGACACTTTTTGTCTCCATGGATGGCACGGGAAGAAAGAAGTAGCCATAGAAATAGGTAGCAGACTTCTCCTGCGAGGGCTACTTTCCTGAGGCCCCATCCACACAACCATCAGGACCCAGGAAGAGTTCTTATTTGTCGTACCCACTAGATGGTTCTCCATCTATAGAAACTGCTTCATTGTTTTCAGGAGAGGGAGCTCCACGCAGGCACGGCCGGCCGGCTGCAATCTCTAGACAAGGATCACATTGGGGACAGAAAACCTATGAAATTGGTGCCACCAAGTGGCCCAGAAAGCAACTGTTGGTGTCCGTGTCACCAGCGCCACCTTGCCGTCTCCGCTCTGCATCTCTCCGTCTCCTCTTGAAACAGCACCCACCAGCGACACTTGACTACACTGCCAGCCTTCAGGTCTGAAAAGGCTGCGGTGAAAAGAAAGGGCTGTGAGATCACATCTGACTCGGCTGTGTAGTTCCTCCCATGCTAAATCAGGTCAATGAGCTTATTTGTGTCAAATAAATTAGCCCAGCTGACTGCTAAGCTGCGGCAAGACTATTTATCTCGGCCTTCCGAGTTGGCGCTGGGCAGGCTGCAGGCGAAGCCCAAGCAGGTATGGAGGTCTCAGATGGGGCTCGAGGATTAAACCCTGAAGGGCTGCCCAGATGCAAACCTCCCAGGGGAAACTGAGTCCAGCACATGACAGGACTTCCTGGGCCCCGGAAGAGAGCACAGCAGCTTACAACCCCAAACAGTGCCTGCTGGTAGATGCCACAAAGCACTTCGGAGCACTTTTAAAACCTCTGTACCCTTGAAACCAGACACTGGACAGGCACAGCAGTGTTGGGGAAATCTGGGCTACCTTGAGCTCAGATAATCTCTTCACAATACCAGACACCCAGTAGGACAGTCTACAGCTCCCTCCCCAACCTTTCTATTTTTTTAATGGCTGCACTTAGCAATTCACTAAATAAATGACACGCTTCAGAGATTTGGAGTGGAGTTGTCCTGATCTGGAGTTGTCCTGATCAGCCTCTCAGCTCTCAGGAAAGAGGGAGTTGAATCAGGAGACGCCCTCGCCTGCCGTGGCGGGTTTCGTCCTCAGCATGCCTAATGCAGGTCACTTCTGGCCACGGTAAATGCCTATCACTTATTTGCGAAGAACAAAAAGACTTCTTTCCTCACTGCGTAAAATCAGACAAGGGGAAAGGATGCGGCAGAGCCAAGCCGAACTCGGGGCAGTGATCAAAGGGTTTTAACCTCCAACTGTGCTTCCCTTTCTGAGGCAGGAGGACCCTGCTCAGTGAATGAATGAGCTATCATTGGATTCAGTCAATCTAACGGGAATTATTTTAAAATAATACATACAGCAGGAGTCTACCTTTATTTACATGCAAATACCAAAATACACGTTTAGATCCAAAAATACAGCTAGAACTCTCCATCGGAACTTTAATTAGCGGTTATCTCTGGGGGCTCGGAATCTAATTTGGCACAATTTAATTTCTTTGTTAAGTTCGTATGTTTCAAAGCTTCTGTCTGGTAATCACAAAAGCAATGAGAGGACAATTTTTTACTGAGCAAAGCCTACAGAAGCCCTGCTTAGGAATTCCAAGATGCTCTGGGTACCTCGGGTTAAGTGCACCTAAATAATTTAGCACTGCATTAAGGAACAGCAACATAGTACAGTTGTGAGCTTCATTGCCAAAAGGCAGCTGTTTTTATGGAGGAGAACACAGCAGCTGTTTTCACAGGTGCAGGGCAGCAATATGTGGTAAGTTGGTCCCGGCAGAAAAGGATACAGTATCTTTCTAAAATCTGAGGAGAAAGACGCAGACAATGGTTGAGCCCCTGTTGAAATCTTTTAAGAGATGAGGAAGCCCTGGCTTGTGGAAAAAAGGCCCCAGATGACCGGTCTACACTTACCCTGGGACAATCAAAGCCCAGGACCATGCCACCGAGAGAGTCACAGAAATCAGCATCTTGGATCCGCAAGATACCTTAGCAGTCACCCTCAACCGACAAATTTAGAAACCAAAGCCAGAGAGGTTAATTTACTCTGGTCATTAACGCCTGTGCTCTTGTCAATAAAATGAAGGCGCTACTCACATACTTCACCCTGCTGTTGTTACACGCACGTGCGCGCACGCACACCCACACACACATGGCCCATGTACGGGAACACACCCAAAGAAGCATGTGTAATGGAATCGCCTTTACCATTCAAATAAGCATCAACTAATCAAATGTTTATTCAGGAAATATCAACGTTTTGATTCAATATTTATTCAACATTTTAATCTTGACATTCTCCAATACAATTTAATAAAATGGGCCGGGTGCAGTGGCTCACACCTGTAATCCCAGCACTCTGGAAGACCAAGAGGGGTGGACTGTGGGAGCTCAGGAGTTTGAGACCAGACTGAGCAAGAGTGAGAGCCTGTTCTCTACTAAAAATAGAACTGAGGTAAGAGGATCACTTGAGCCCAAGAGGTGGAGGTGGCTGTGAGCTATGGTGCCACGGCACTCTACCAAGGGTGACAAAGTGAGACTCTGTCTCTAAATAAATAAATAAATGCCCCAATTCCTGTAGGACAGGACCACACACACACACACACACATTCTCTCTCTCTCTCTTCCTTAAGAATAATAACAAAATGTGGCTAAGAAAGTCTGGAGTCTGGAATCTTGAATGATCTCTCCTTTAGCCAACACCACTTCTGATCTTTTGGGATACCTGGATGCAAGAGTATCAGAAGCTTACCTACTCTACACTGCATCAAACATTTACAAATTTAAAAAATTCCAAGAAGAAACAACCCAGTCAAAAACTTTGAAAATGCCCACTTATAAACAACACGTTTCTACGAGCAGTATGTGATTCCTCTTGTCTCAGAAGGCTCGGTCCTGAGGTAAAAGTGGACTCCTGATAAAAGACTGGAATAATTAACTGCTTGGACCATTGGTTATAATTGGCAAGTTGTTTTCTTTACCACAATATTAAAGACCGCACTTTCATTTCATACAGTCCAGCGGTTCAATTCTAACATCAGGCACGAGGCTACACCAGGGTAGACGGTGAAGGTTCTACTGAGACATGGAATTGGCCGGCAGGGACATGAGCACTTGGCTGCCCGGCGTAGCAGCGGACCCCTACGGGCAGGGTCACACATCTCTGAAAGCAGGCTGGGTGAGGGAGATCAGAGATCTCTGAGAGAAAGGATGGAGGCCGGTGTACAGAAGTGCACTCACGCTATGGTAACTGCAAAGTAACACATCCAGGAAAGGGCTCTGCCTGGAAGGCAAAGCACTAGCATGCCACAGAGGCAGGAAAGCTTCTCTCATCATCTATCTTGTTTTTATCATTACTATGTACTCACGTGATATCCCAGAATGACTAGTTTTCTAAATGGAATCTTTAATGACAGACCCACAGCTCTTCCCCAAACCCCATGCTCAAAGTCAGGGGTCCTCAAACTTTTTTAAACAGGGGGTCAGTTCACTGTCCCTCAGACCGTTGGAGGGCCCCGGCTGCTAAGCAGGACAGGCAGCAGTGGCAAAAACACTCAGCGGGCTGGATAAATGTCCCAGGCAGGTGGCATGTGGCCCGCAGGCCATAGTTTGAGGACGCCTGCTCAAAGTCATTCCATGCAGAGGTGCTGGGCAGAGCCCAGCTGGGCTGGAGTGGGTGTTCACAAGTCTGCAGTCCATTCTGCAGATGGAGGCTGGCTGCACTTGGCGGAGCTGGTGAGGACACTGTGGCAGAGTAATAATGACGCTCCTTGAGGCAGCACTGGGCTGGTAGAGGCCTGCTAGGAAGTAACATGTCCTGTGGGGATTTCAGGGTAATTTAATCAGCAGCACTTCAGCACAGCAGAAAGCGGGGCAGGGAAATAATGAAGTCTGCACGCTGCTACCCCGAGCTCTCTCTGTTCAGCCTAAGGGGGAGAGATGACCCCAGAGCAGGGCTTCTCACCTCGGCCTGCTCACACTTGCAGCCAGGTAATTACACGGGGCCATCAATGGGCACTGCAGCGTGTTGAGCGGCATCCCCGTCTGTTTTCACTAGATGCCAGTAGTACTGTCCCCTCCCCCCTTGTGACAAAATTGTCTCTAGACATTGTCAAATGTCCCTGGGGGCGGGGAGGAATGGCCCCTGCTTGGAAACTGTTAGATCAACTGGAGAAGTTATTTTGTGAATATGTGAGTTACTTGCTCCTAATACAGGATTGAAAAAGAGAAGGGGTTTAAGGCTTCTTTCGTTTAAAAATGCTCTGTAGTGATCCATAAGAAAAAAATAAACTGGCCAAGTCAGGAATGGGAAGTTCACTATATGCGAATACTTGGCCCACCGGAACATGAAATGGGGTTCATCTCACTAGAAATTAAATAAACCCAAATGAGAACACTGAGATCCATTAGCAGAGTTTAGAAATCAAAACAGATTAGCAGGAGCACGGCACAATGAATGAATACTCCTACACACATCAGGCAAATATAAATCAGTGAAAATGATTCAGATAAGCACGCAAACATGGATGGAAAGGAATGTGTATCAGTGCATTCTTTTTTTTTTTTTTTTGAGACAGAGCCCCAAGCTATCACCCTGGGTAGAGTGCTGTGCCATTACAGCTCGCAGCAACCTCCAACTCCTGGGCTCAAGCGAGTCTCCTGCCTCTGTCTCCCAAGTAGCTGGGATCATAGGCGCTGCCACAACGCCTGGCTATTTTTTTTTTGGTTGCAGCCATCGTTGTTTGGCAGGCCCAGGCTGGATTCGAACCTGCTACCTTAGGTGTATGTGGCTGGCACCAAGCCTATCAATGCATTCTTTACAGGAGCAAAACAATAAACCCTGGAAACAAGCTAATGTCTTCAGCAGGGGTTAATAATATTATTATATATCCAAGAAATTGACACCAGGTGCCATTAAAAATTATCACATAGGCTCGGTGCCTATGCTCAAGTGGCTACGGCGCCAGCCACATACACCTAAGGTGGCAGGTTTGAATCCAGTGGGCCCGCCAAACAATGATGGCTGCAACCAAAAAAAATAGCCAGGCATTGTGGTGGGTGCCTGTGATCCCAGCTACTTGAGAGGCAGAGGCAGGAGACTCACTTGAGCCCAGGAGTTGGAGGTTGCTGTGAGCTGTGATGGCACTCTACCCAGGGGGACAGCTTGAGGCTCTGTCTAAAAAAAAAAAAAAAAAAAAAAAAAAATTATCACATAGGCCTGTAAGTAACATGAATATTTGTTATAGGATTATTTATTTTTAAGATAGAGTCTCACTTTGTCACCCTTGGTAGAGTGAGGTGACATCACAGCTCACAGCAACCTCCAATTCCTGGGCTTAAGTGATTCTCTTGCCTCACAGCCTCCCAAGTAGCTGGGACTACAGGTGCCCACCACAACGCCTTGGCTACGTTAAAGGATTATTTTTAAAAGGAAAAAGTGCTCTCCCTTTTGCCTAGGAAAATCCACAGGGGTGGTGCTTATCTCTGGATTATATACATTCAGGTTGCTGTGATTTTCATCTTCACCCATTTCTGAATTATCTGAAATTTGTCTTTAGCCTGAGTTCTTTTAAAAAGTTACAAAAATAATAACGAAAGCTCCGTAATCCCCCTCATTTCTACCACCTGACACTTCCCCCACTGAGCTGCAGATACTGACTTCCTGTAATGCAGTGGTCCCCTGCTCACTGACCCTCACAGCATCGCTGAGAGGCAGAGGTTGTGATCCCATTTTACAGATGAAGGGCCTGAGAGGCAGAGGAGGGAAGATTGCCGAAGGCCACACTGCTTGCTATGGTGTAGCTCCTAACTCTAAGGCAGAATTCTGTCCTGCACTTGAAGAGTATACCAAATAAGCAGCATCCCCAAATGCCAATAATTTATCCACAAATCTCAAGGACAGGAAAAGCTGTGCTTGGAATCTCAAATTATGCAACTGTTCCTCATGGTTCCCTTGGGACCAACACTGACAAGGCACTTATAGGAGGTTCTGAGTCAGATTTTGGAAGCGTGCTAAGAGGTGTGATCACTGCTCTAAAGTCCCATTGTCTGCTTTTTAGAAAGCCAGGGGACTCAGTGGCCGGCCCTGTGGAAGGCAGGTCACTCTCTGCTTTGCACATTGCCTAACTCAGAGCCCTTTTCACACTCATCAGTGTGTTTCTTTCCCTGTTAGGACATTATCTTTACAGTACCAGCAAGAAGCATGGCAAATAAAAGATTCAGAATTGGGAGAAATGTTTTGAATTACCCAATTCCCTTTAAACTAAAAACACTCAGCTCAGCGCTATAGCTCAACCGTCTAAGGGGCCAGCCACATACATATACCAGAGCTGGTGGGTTTGAATCCAGCCCAGGCCTGCCAAACAGTTATGACAACTATAACCAAGAAATAGCCGGGCATTGTGGCGGTGCCTGTAGTCCCAGCTACTTGAGAGGCTGAGGCAAGAGAATCACTTAAGCCCAGGAGTTGAAGGTTGCTGTGAGCTGTAATACCACAGCACTCCATGGTGCCAGGGCAACAGCTTGAGGCTCTATATCAAAAAAAAAAAAAAAAAAAAAAACCTCAAGAGTTAGTATTAAAGGTGCTGTCTTCCCTTTTGTAATCTTTTCCTAAATTTCTAACATGTATATTATACTTTGCTAGGTTCTGGGCATACAAAACTAAGATAAGATCCCTGATTATAGAAACCGGCAGTAGAAGCAATCAGAAACAAACCAGAGAACAGGGAGTAGGGTGGGACCTGGGGGCCAGCCCAGGTGCCAGGTGCTCCTGGGGCCTGTCTTCATTATGTAGTCTGAAGCGCTGTGGATTTTCAAAACAGTGCACACACCCCTGATAGAAGTGCAAAAAACAGATCCCATGGCCAAATGAAAATGACCTTTGGATTATTGACCTAATTTGAGTATTTATTTATGCCACGTTTCCCCTCTTCTAGCCTGGACAATTGAAATATATACGCTCTCAGGGGAGACACTTATGATGAATCAGCACCGGAGCTGGCAAGAACCGGTGGTTAGAGTACTAGCCCAGGATCAGAGACGAAGTTCTCATTTGGGTTCTGTCATTCAATCTTAGTGGGAACTCAGAAAGTCACTTCACCTCTCACTATTTCCTCATCTACAAGGTGGAAATACAAACAAGCTTAATTCTCCACAATGAGGTTGCAGTTGCTACTTTTGAAAGCACTGAAAATATAACCTGTGCCATTCAAGTATGAAATCAGAGGATCAGGAATAGGCTTGGGGTGGGTGACCATTGATGTAAACTGTTCACATTCAATCTACATTATATTACTCAAGAGTTGAAATAAGTAGGCGGCGCCTGTGGCTCAAAGGAGTAAGGCGTCGGCCCCAAATGCTGGAGGTGGTGGGTTCAAACTCAGCCCCGGCCAAACACTGCAAAAAAAAAAACAAAAAAAAAAGAAAGAAAAAGTTAAAATAAGCTCAACAGAGAGGAGAGGTTGAGACCAACCCCAAGCAAGGGAAGATAAACACTCAAATTTCATACTGATAACCCAAGAATAGATGGATAAAATACGCAGACGTGCCACAATCCTTCAACACAGTTTAAGTCCTTCTGAACACACATAGAATCTGGAAAGTTCAATATAAACAGAACAGATTTGGGGGGATCTAAGATTTAAAAACTGCCTGAGTTTACTCTGTAAGAAAACTTACTTGGGTGTGGAAGAATTACTTTGGGAAGATACCTATAAGACATAATAGGAGGAAGTTAAAGAAAATTACCACTACTTCCTACAGAAATGTACTGGAAAGTAAATATAGCCCAAAGAAAAAGCTCCATTAAAAAAAAAATGTTGAAAACTTATCATGAAACTAGCACCTAGCTCCCAGGTCAGTAATTCCAACCACCAAAGTGGTGGGAACGACTTTGCATGATCCTGGGGTAGTGAAGGAGTCTAGGAAAGAGCTGCGCGTTAACGTGACTCCTGAAATCAAAGAGCTGTGCAAGCGGCACGATGTCTCGATCTTAGGATAGGGCCACAGTCAGTGCTGCAGCAGGAAAACGGGGGCACATGACACACGTGCACCCAGGACGGGACACACCAGCACCTATGTGGGCAGCGCTCTCAGACCATTATTCACATCTCCTGCTGAGGGGAAACTAAGACTCTCACAGCCAGCCATTTGGTGGAAAGTTGGATTTTCCTTTCTTCTTTGCAAATCATAGAGAAACCAATGTTTATACCTATTACAGTCCCTGAAGCTGAAAACAATAAAGAACCCACACATCCAACGAGCTGCTAAATTCTCCTCCACATACGATCTGCCTTAACACAGGGTTTCTACTGACAGGACAAGGGGTGGAGGTTGCCTGTGACTTTTCCTGAGGTTCCCATTATACCCTTGTTGAGCAGATGACAGAAAATTTAACAGAGGCAAAGGCAATGAGATTACGTCAGGCCAGTAAGTCAAGACTGCTCCCATGCTGGGTATATGAACCACTCAAACACACTAGTAAAGACCCCAGGGCAGGCACATGGTGCCCACGGCTAAAATCTTGCATAGGACTAGAAGGAAACAGTGTCTTTGAGTTTTTAGATCATTTTAGGTATGAGGATATGGTTAACAGGTGATGTTCAGGCCCACTCTTGAAGGTGTCGTTAAACCAAAACCAAAATAACCACCGGGACAGAACAACCCCATCCTAAAGGACGAAACATTTTATCTGGGTAAAGGGATGATTTAACTTGTGAAACTCAAGAATGTAAGAACCACAGCCAACAAAAATAATTTCCTTGAATATATTCAAATAGAATGGCTAGACATGTTCCTACATAAAACATCGTAATTTCCCCAATACTCCAAAGGAATCCAATAAATAATTTTACAGTGAAAAGGCCTGGATCAAAATTGGAAGTGAACACCGGGCCCCTGAAGAACACAAGTCACAGGTCCCTTTGCAGGTACCAGGCCGGGTCATCCAGGAGCGCCACCACCACACGCTGAGCCTGCCGTTTTATCTTTCCTGAATGGGACTGGCTGGAGGTTCCAAGCTGTTTTACAGAAGAGTTCCATCTGGTAACCATGGGTGGCGAGTGAAGCCAAAGATTACAACACAAGAGGTCAAAGCCAAGGTTTCCTCATGCTGCCTTTGTCTTCTCCAAGTGGACCAGCCCAAGCTCTGAAGTCTGGCTCCAAAAGGCAAGTTCTTCAGCATGGCCTCCTGGCCCGGGCTGGAGCAAGTCTGCGGCGCCATCAGGCGGGGAAGAGCTCGGGCGGGCTTTCTCCATAGCAGTACTTTGCTATGGGATCCCGGTAGGTGTTCTCGTGCTGCACGCTCTGTTGGCAAAAGGAAGACAAGAGCACGGTGAGAGCGGGCAGGCGAGTCTCACACACCTCCCTCTCAGAAAGCAAGAGTCGAGCAGGACTGCTGTCAGACTGTCCCTGCAGGAGGCTGGCCCAGTCCATCTCCAAATGTCACTAAAGGCTCCAAGGCACTTTCTGGAACAAAGAACAACGCTCAACACAGAATGCCAATGAAGAGCATGAAAACGGACATAAAACATCACTGTGTTAACTGTTTCTTTTTATGTACACCAGTGAGCTTTTAACAATTTAGCTGTGACCTGGGCAACTCAAGATGACTACTTTTTCTCACGTCACCTAACACAGATTAAGACTCGACTGGTGGTTTGCACCTGACCCTGTGCTCCAAAGACACCTAGCTCCTGGTATGGAACCCCTTAAGCACCAAGTAGACACGCTTCGAATTGCTTTCATAAAGTTTATGTACCTAAAAATTTGAGGCACAAGCCAAATCCTACAATGCACACAAGCTGCATTTTGGCTAAGCAAATTGGAAGTGTGCGTTAGAGCAGACGGTCATTCCCAATGGCTAACTTTTCAGCAATTTTTGTTTTCATACAAGCAACTTGAATTTTTGGCTACTCTAGAGTTCACTAATTAGCCCAAGACCAATGCTACGCAGCTACACTGTAAATATTAATCCAAGGTAACAGACTCACAGCCAGGTCTTCTCTTTCTTGGGATACTGATATCAAAACAAATTGAATGGCAATTGAGGAATCTCTTTTTACAATTAAAAAAAAAAGTCAGAATGTATAGTAGCTTCACTAAAGACTGGAAATTATTCCTGAATTTTATCAGTTGAGGAAAGAAAATCCTTTGCCTTTTCTAGCATTCGTTTCTCAGAATGAAAGAAAGTCTGAATCAAAATGAGTCATGTGCTCTGCCTTCCTCCACATTTCCTTTAAAGCCCATTCAAGTGCAAAGCTCTTCCAGCAAAACAAGACCATCAGGAATTTCTTCATGCTTTCAAACACTCATTATAATCCCTGAAACATTTACCCAGTGATACTGAATGCTCCTGGAACAAACCAGAGACATAAAAAGGGGACAGAAAATCAAAAGGTGGACTACAAAAATCTGGCAAAGGGTACAAGAGCTCCCAAGAATGACAAACGAGACAGCTAGCTCAGAGGGAGCCAGTAAAATCTTACAGACACCATGAATAGGAGCCAGAAGTGAGCTCGTATAATAAACACGTCTGGTGATTTTACAAAGAGCTATGACAACTGCCCACCCACAATAGCAGAGACAGGACGAGAGTGATGGAAAGGCAAAAGACTTTCAGACGCTTTCAGGAGCAGGTGCAACAGCATTTAATGCCCAAAGAGCAAAGCATTTAATGACAGCATGCTAATACACACTGAGAGCCTGCCGACCTACAGATTTATTCATGAATTTTTAAACATTCACCTGCCCCATCCCCTATAGTCCTAAAATAAACCACAACATGTCCCAAAACAAATTGCTACTTACTCTAAATGAGTGGTTACTAGAAAGCCTCGGTCAAATTTTAGTCAAAGACAGGGAGTAGCACTTCTCTCAGGAGCTGGACTATTAGGATTCCACCCAGACTTAAAAATAATCTGAAGCTTCCATATGAAGTACAAATGTGCCAACTAGATAGGAGAGGTGCAAGTTGATTAGATCTTGATTTACTATAAATGCTTTCCTTCCCCTTGTTTGTAAAAATCTAAATATTCTAAATGCCATCCACACATAAAACGAAATGACATGGCTTCAACTGCATCTCTTTGCCCTATCACCCTACCAAATGGACCCCAGTGTATATTTTCTAGTTTTCTATTTTTCTGTCTTCTAACCCACCATCCCCCAGCTAGAGACATCACAGCTTCTGACCTGGGATGAGGTCCTGCATTTGGCCAGACACAACTCAAAGTGATCTTCCACTGCCATGAAGAGGTTCTGGAATGCCATAGCTGCCCGGTTGAGAAAGCGCTCCAGGAGAAGTTGCTATGGAAACAAAAGTTAGTGCCTGTAATAAATTACCTAAGCCAGCACAAGGTGACCTTGGCTATCTCTCCTGAACTAGGAGAATGCTGATAGGGGTGGAAAGAGAGAGACAGAAAGAGAGGGGAGACACAGGGAGCCAGGGAGGGAGGGAAGAAGGGGAGAGCCAGCCAGCAGGAATGCTGGGTATCTTATTCATTAGACACCTGATTAGCAATACAATGGTCCATTCTGCAAAAGAACCATTCAGGGAACTGAGAACCACCTCCTTTCCTTAAACACAAAGGTTACAGTGCAGCATTATTTCTGATACCTACAAAGTTCCTTTCTAAGTTCTCAGCAAAAGAACCTCACATGAAGAGTCTAATGTTTATCATAAACTAAAGGCTGGGAGAGAAAAGTAGATGCAGAATAAGGAGCAACTCTCCATACCTTGTTGGGCTGCAGACAGCAGGAGACACAGTACTCGTAGGCGCTGCAGCAGCCATTGGGCCAGCAGCCATCACAGCAGTACTGCTTTGTGCTCGGGACATTGACGTTACAGCAGCCGTTCACCAGCAAATCCTTCCTTTCACAAATGTATCCTGCAAGTCAGAGACCACCCTTAACACAAAAGCAGCAGCTTCTCCAACACTATACCAGGGGTGATGAAGCAGCAATCCAAGTACTGCCCAAGAACAGACTCTGGAGCAGCCTAAGCACCAAAGAGCCAGAATCAGATGTAACATGAGGAGGGCTTGCTTTCTCCATGCAGTGGTTTACGGGAAATGGGACTCCCACATTACCACTAGGCTGTACGTCACAATCTCCCCATAATTCCTGTTCAGTCTGCTGGCACATGTCTGAGTTCGTCACCGTGGCAAGCCGCGCCTACGCTTTCTTAGTCTGACCTATGCAAGCCAATCTTTTATTTGTGCCTGAGAAAAATGTCACTCTTTTTTAAGCAAAAACCTTAAAAAAGGAAAAACCAAGGCATTTCATTCACAAAAGTAACATCCTTCTAGATTTAACAAACCACTCTTTACAAATATAGCTTTTAAATGCTTGCTACTTGCCTAGTAATTTGGACGATTTTCAGAATAGAAATAGTCACACTTAGCCTTTATAAACTGACTGAGCTGTTTATACATGTACATGGCAGGGACTCAAACTGCCCTTCAGCCTTAGGGAGTGCAGTGCTCTCACACTGGAGGAAGAGAAAGCCTCCAACTCCTTTAACAGCTAGATACACTCACTTTCTCTCCAGCACGGTCAATTCAACCTCAATATTAAGGGGAAAATCCATTTCCAAAAGTTCATTTATTGCTCAGAGCTACGAAACAGACATTTCTCTACATCCTTCTGAGAGAGGGACAGAAAAATGTAAGGCTTGGTCCATGAGGGCCCCCACATGGCCCTTGGGAAACTCCCAGGTGCATGCATGAGCCACAGGTGCAGAGCAGCTGCTCCCAGCATCACTCCATTCCAAATGCCCCAGCTTCTTAATCCACAGAGAACAGGACTTGGTGAAGGATAAGATTGTTTTCAGAAAGCATGCTAGAAAACAAGGACTGTGCAAAGGCAGGAGGCACCAGTAGAATAAGGATTAAGAAACTAAAAGGGCCCTTGGTTAAGACTTGGGCAACCGAGGCCTCAAGAGAACCAGAGCCCACATACCTGGAAACCAGTGCCTTTTGTTGTCATTGTTCAACTATTTAATATTGTCATTTTCATAATCCATTTGTTCTGAGACTTTTTAAAAATAGGGCAAAATTTATTCTTGCAGAAAAAGTAAAAGAGAAAGAAAAACTATGTTATTTGCAAATCATCAGCTGAAAAAAAAAGCAATAGACAAAACAAGCAGGGAACTTTGAATGTTGTTTGGATGTTTAACATTAAGGAGAAATTGTTACTCTCTTTGATGTGATAATGGTATTGTGTTTTTGGTTTATAGAAGCCTTTGGCATTAATCTGGATGGAGTTGAAACACATTCTTCCGTTGTAAAGTATCACAAGAATGGAAAGGCAAGTACTCATGTACTCAATACTAATATGAAGCCAGTAGAAGAACTAAGACACCCCCACACAAGAGAAAAACTCAATTCACGTTGGGGGGAGGAGCGAGCAGGACTGGTGTGCTCCTACCTAACAGGAACAATCTAAGGGTCTGCTGCACACTTCCTGAGAGCGGGACACAGTACAACAGGGACTTTAACAAACAAATGCAAACACTGTAACTTGTCTGTACTCTCATATTAATCTGAAATTTAAAAAAACAAAAATACAAAAGATAAATAAAAGAAGCCTTTGGCAATCTTGGAGAAGCTCCTTAACCTCTTGGGGCCTACCTCATAGGACTGCTGCAAAAATCAAATGACATAGTCAAGGAAACCTTTCAGCCCAGTGCCCAGCATAGTGTACGAGCACACTCAGGGCAGGGGAAGCATTGGCAGGAGTCCCTTAGGGAACACTGAGCAACTTCAAGGTGGTAAGCAACAGCTAGAGGCTAGTCTGACTGACCCGCCCAGGCAGGAATCTTTCAGATAGCTCAAAAGGACTCAAGAAAACCTTATGAAGCAGACTTGTGTTTTCACCGTAGGAGTAATACATTTTGAATGTACTTATAATTCACGTGACATTATAAGTCAGTAATAAATCAGTCGACAATTATATTTCCTGAGTGCTGACACTATATGGATTTTATTCAAGCTATCAAAGAGGAAAACTGAGCTCGTATGCTACAGAATTCACCATTAAGATGAGGGAAAAAAGACTGGCAAGATGAGAAAACACTGAGATGGGGGAGATTATCCAGAAGTGGCACAGGGACCAATGCACGGCATAATGCTGGCACTGTAAGTCGTAGGCAGGAGGAACTCTGAAGAGTTAGAGTCATCAAACCAAGCTTATCTGACGTTGAAAAGAACCCTGAACGATGACTAGGTATGAAAGACAAAAAAGACGGTTGAAACATTAGAAATGAGCAAGGAGGGAAAGTGTACCGCATAGGAATCCCTATTAAAACCGAAACTCTGCGGCTGCCCCGGTGTCCCATCTCCTCCTGGCGGCCAGCCTCACCTAGCTCGTCCGTGATGAGGTGCTTCCCCTGGATGGAGTTCCGGCACTGATTGCTTGGCCGACTGCTATTGCCCAAGTTAAACTGCACTCTCCATGGGATGGGCTGATCATGGTCTTGAATCTGGAGGAGATTCCTATCTCTCACTGCCCTCTCCTCCTAGAAAAAGATCATAAATGAGAAGGTTAAAGTATCTCTTCCTGCAATTTCACCAGTTTTTCATAAAAACTATAGTAAAAGGACAAACAGTATGAAAAGCTTGCATGGTAGGAATCTTCACTCTCCTAGTATAAGCAAAGTCTGAGCCAACATCATAAAATAAGCCTGTAGGAAAAAGTATTAAATTAAGGCTATGCTTCAACACGGTCCCTGGATGATGTGTACATTATAAATGTGTGCGAAAATGATAATTTTATAAAGAATTTGGGGGGGTGGCGCCTGTGGCTCAGTGAGTAGGGCGCTGGCCCCATACACCAAGGGTGGCAGGTTCAAACCCGGCCGTGGCCAAACTGCAACAAAAAATAGCTGGGCATTGTGGCGGGCACCTGTGGTCCCAGCTACTCAGGAGGCTGAAGCAAGAGAATCGCCTAAGCCCAAGAACTGGAGGTTGCTGTGAGCAGTGACGCTATAGCACTCTACCGAGGGTGACAAACTGAGACTCTCTCAAAAAAAAAAAAAAATTAAAGAGGAAAGAGTTTAAACTCTTTTTTCCCTGATGGCAAGTAATTTAAAATACTTTTCATATTAAAACAAATATATCACGGAACAGAATAGAAAATTTGAATAACTTTTAAAAGAGAAGAGGGAACTTTTTTGTGCCTGTCATCTAGAGCACGACGTCCCTTCATCTGCAGTAACAGGTACTTAGGTGAAACACACATGGGAAAGCTCCATCAGGCAGGCGACTTTAGGGGCGAGATGAAGCAGGTCAACTCGCAAGCTTCTTCTGGGAAGGAACACTGAGTATGTCACCCTACAACGTGCTTCTTTACAGAGCACATACTAGCCAGCCAGCCCTGCACCCAGACTGGCAAAGGGAAGAGTTGCCTGGAGGCGATTCAGGTAGGAGGCAGCTTTCAAAACTACCTTTTCTATACCACTTAAAAAACTAAGAAGGGAGGTGTCCAGGTGCCAGAAAATAGCCAAGCAGAAGACAACCATCTTTTGAATGCTTCAACTGATTGTTGGAAAACAAAACAATTATAAAAGACTTCTTTCTCAAAGGATTCTTTTTTTTTTTTTTTGGGATGGAGCCTTAAGCTGTCCCCCTGGGTAAAGTGCTATGGCATCACAGCTCACAGCAACCTTTAACTCCTGGGCTTAACCAAGTCTCCTGCCTCAGCCTCCCAAGTAGCTGGGACCACAGGCGCCCGCCACAATCCCCTGCTATTTTTTGGTTGCAGCTGTCATTGTTGTTTGGTGGGCCTGGGCTGGATTCAAATCCACCACCTTAGGTGTATGTGGCTGGCGCCTTAGCCACTTGAGCCACAGGCGCCGAGCCTTTCTCAAACGATTCTAATGTACTTTAAACACCTGCCGCTCTAACAGAGTTCTGTGGTTTTTAGCATAAAGGATGATCTGTCATATGTTACTTTTTAAGTAAAAAAGAGTACCCTTAGAAAATCCGATGAAAAGCTTTGTACTTACTAAGATTTCTTTAAGAAAGTAATGTGGGAAGAGCTATTAATATTTTAAAAATAAATATCTACATACATTTTGGTCCAGCAAACAGTTTTGAGATCCACCCTATAGAAAACACTATGTAGGGTACACAGCAATATTTACTACAGCACTGTTTAAATGTCATAAAAAGCCTGAAAACCCAGTAACAGAGAAATGACTGAACCAATACCCATACTACTAATCAAACCGAGACACAAACCATGGGGGCCGAAAACAAACTGATTCCCAAGCCCGTCTCCAAACAGGAAAAATTCTCTGTGGATGAGGCCCAGGACTCATTATTTTCAAAGTACCTAGATGATTTTAATACAGAGATAAGCTACAGAATAACATGCATATCATCAAGACACTATAGTACGATAGTTCTAGTAATACACACATAGAAATTTGTAACAGCTGAGATAAAGGTACGGAAAGATACACAGGACACCCTCCTTATGTGCGATCTTACTTTCTGTAGTTTCAGTTACCTGCAGTTAATTGTGATCCAAAAACATTAAATGGAAAATTCTAGAATTAAACAACTAGAAGGTTTTAAATCTTGCACCATTCTGCCTATGTAATAAAATCCTGGGACGTAAATCATCTCTTTGTCCAGCGCACTCACGTTGTACAGGCTGCCCGACATTGGTTGCTGAGTAGCCTCTTAGTTATCAGACAGAGAAACGGCAGATACAGGGCTCAGTACTACACACCCATGGTTTCACGCATCCACTGGGGGTCTGAGAACAGATAGGGGGAACCTACTACACCACAAACTATATGGGAGGGACATATGAGATTATTTAAATTATTT
>CAUYQV010072915.1:0-13528 GCA_963574575.1 Galagoides demidoff
GGATTAATAAATGGTGGTATATGTACACCATGGAATATTATGCAGCCTTAAAGAAAGATGGAGACTTTACCTCTTTCATGTTTACATGAATGGAGCTGGAACATATTCTTCTTAGCAAAGTATCTCAAGAATGGAAGAAAAGTATCCAATGTACTCAGTCCTATGATGAAGCTACTTGATAGCTTTCATAAAGCTATAACCCAATTATAGTCCAAGAATATGGGGAAAGGGGAAAGGGAGGAGCGGGGAGGGGAGGGAGAGGATGAGTGGAGGCAGGGTGATTGGTGGGACCACACCTATGGTTCATCTTACAAGGGTACATGTGAAACTTACTAAATATAGAATATAAATGCCTTAACACAATAACTAAGAAAATGCCATGAAGGCTATATTAACCAGTTTGATGAAAATATTTCAAATTGTATATAAAACTAGCACATTGTACCCCAAGACTGCATTAATGTACACAGCAGTGATTTCAGAAAAAAAGTAGCCCAAACCTACAAATTGGATTTAGAAAATTAGACTCCAATTTGGAACAGCATGGAATCTGGAGACATCTTATAAACCACCACAATGTTAGGTCTTTTCTTTTGTGTAAACAGCCCTCAAACTTGATTTGACCTTCTTATTTCTTTAAATATAATCCCACAGAGCTCTCCATCATTGTTTATTTGGAAAACCAATTCCTAGTCACTCTTCATAACCACCAAGACAAGGATATAGCCTAGAGAGGAGTGTCTCATTTTAAAGAGGGAGCCAACTTTATCTGTCTTAATTTATGCTATTGGGTATGATTGAGAGCAAGAAATACTTTTTAAATTGGTAATCTTTCTTGCCTCATAACTATGTTTACTTGTGGGGACTGATGATTGGCAGCCAAGCTTCCTGGTTAAAGGCACCCATGTTTCAGGTGCTTCAAAATCATATCTTTGATCTTATGTAGAGCTCAGCAGCTATGTGTGGAAGTATTTCATAATTTCTCATCTAATCTTTCATCTCTGACTTGGCTTGGGAGTTGTGCTCATTGCATTTTTTTTTCCTCAGAGGAATTATCTTTGAATAACAGTATTAAATAGACATGAGTGTATGTTCTTATATAATTGTCCTGACTATGTGCCTGTAAGGGGAACTGAGATAATGGGCTTGGTAATCCAGGCTCCTTGGGCCGTTCTCTTCTGTGCTCATATGGCCTCCTGGTGGCAGCTGCACTCACACACTGTTGAGAGCCTGTCAGTGTGCCTCTTGCCAAATGTGTCCACCAACTCCTGTCCATGAATGCACAGAGGACCTTAGAATAGAAAGGAAGCCAATACCAAGCTAGACTAAAGACCCCGTATCTGTAGTTTGTGGTAATTCATATGCTTTCCTACAATGATCTCTCACAAATATAGAATTGATGTTGCCATCAATTTGAGTTTTTTCCATACTCAAAATTTTCAATGGGGGTGGCAGCTGTGGCTCAAGGAGTAGGGCGCCAGCCTCATATACCAGAAGCAGTGGGTTCAAACCTGGCCGCGGCCAAAAAAGAAAAAAAATCTTTAATGGTTTCCCCTTGCATATGGAAGAAAGGGATGTCTTACCTTTGAATAGGGTGACCACTTAATTCTTCATCTAAACTGAGACGTTTTGTGAGTAAAAGGAATACCATGAATAACAATATTTGTGCAACCGACTCAAACCCATGCTGCTCTGGGTAAACGAGGACGAAGGTATCTTCAAATGTACTCCATCTTTCTTATTACTCTGCTCCAATCTCGTTGCCCTTTTCAGGTCCTTACAAGTAAGTGCTAAGCTATCCCTCTATAGCCTTTGTGAATACTATACATGTATCTAAAATACCTCCCACCTTGCTCCTTGCACAACTGGCTCCTCCATTAGGTCTCAGTCTAAAAATCTTTGACCATCACTCTGATGACTCTTCTCACCCTGTTATAGCAGGGCACAGTTTACTTTTCTGATTATTTTGGATTATCACAAACCTAAGCTTTGCTTCTGGCTATCTGCTTCCTTTTCAATCAGCCAACTCTTCTGCCACTCTTTCCTTATGGAAGGCACACTTCCATATCTCCTGTTACTTTGGGGGGTTCCAGTCACACAATACACTTGTCTTTTCTTATCTTGTCACAATTCCACACTCCCAGAGGGGCACTAATGGCCTCAGCTTGGTTTAGGTGACCTACTTTGGTATAGTTAAGTGTGTCTCTGGAGGTGTTCCAAGAAATAGAAGCGTCCACGCCAAGAGCCCACATTTTTGCATGGGGACAATTAAGGAGCGTGGGCAAAGATGTGCACTCTAAGATATCTAAACACATTTCTGGATGTTTTCTTTTCTTCCCTGGTGTGTGTGGTTTCCCAGGGTAGGATTCTGGTGCTATGTTCCCATTTGTTGGTTTGCTCTTTTCATTTCTGGCTATATCTAGCTACATATTGCATTCAATTCTTTTCAATAGAATGATTTGGAATTGTTTCCTCACTGGTGTGTCCAGTCTGACTGAATTGAGTGCTTGTTTTTGGCATGATGTAAACAAAAACTCTGATTCAAATCTAATGAATCATTTATTTGATCAAAACATGTGCATCATACCAATATTATGAACTTGACCCCTACCATTAGGCCAAGGGGTTTGACATTAGCTGTTTTCCTTTGGAAAATGGAGGATTTCCTCTTTGTTGATTGTATATGATTATTTCATCTGGTTTGGCAGATTAAAATCAGATGCATATTGTGATTCTACTGTTTCAATAATGCAGTAAAACAGTTTCTTCCCTTTGGCACAAAAAGCTAATTAAACATGTGCCCCCCGCTCAGAGTTAGGCGGCTAGAGTTCTAGGTTGTGTCCTTGGCTCACTAACAGTAGAGAAGAAGTCATTTAGCCTATTGAATTGGTCCTTCTACATCTTCCGAGTCAGAAATTGATTAATATTATTTCTTACCTGCCTTCCAGCTCTGATATGTTGCAATTTCCTGTGAAGGGATCATTTTATCTTTTGGCTACCAATTAAAAACCTCTGGATAAATTACTTCTAAGTTAAATTCTTTAGAACGTGGGTGTGGGGGGGGGTTATTATATTTTTGAGACTGAAACATCGTAAGGGGAATGGACCCGAGTCCTAAAGGAAATGAGACTTTCAGAATCAGTTTTCTTCATAGTAACAAATTTTGATGACATTTTGCTGCATTTTGTCCGAAGATAAAGACAAAGAGCCAGAGTGACCAACATGGATGGTGACCTGATTTATGTTCAGAAAACTCAATTAGAGGATGGGGCTAAGATACAGGGCAAAGTAAGAGTCATTATTTTCTTACAGTAGATTAATGAGAATGAAGTAGAGAAAGATTTCTATCATGTAAACGTGCTACCTATGGTCATGTAACATATGGCTCAGTACAGAATAAGGGAAGTCAAAACAGTCACTGAATGACAAGGGCCAGAAGCGGCTCATGACGTAATCTCAAGGAGAGTGAGGGACGCCCTGACCCACTTCCTTTGCCACCTGATGTTTCCAGTAATGAGAATAAAGATACTTTGCCAGTTGCAGAGCAACTTTCCTGTAACCTCTCAAAGAGGGTTCACAGCATCTTCTCGCCACACACTAATGACATGAGCAGCATTACTCCTGGCACAGTCCCTCCCGTGAGGGAGGTGGCCACACGGTGCTGCTTTCCAGACGATGCTTGACAGCACTTAGCAATTCCTCAATGTTTAATAAATCCATTGTGGTGAAATGATAGTTACTAGGATGTCAGCTGGCAACTCAGTTCATGGATTTCTATGCTTCTAAATCTTCTGGGTGTTCTTTAAGTGTCTTTTAAGTTGGCTTCAGTTTTCAATTATCTGTACTAATGGAAGGGAGTGGTTAATTTAAAACAGCAGATTTTTTTGAGAACAATCTTGGCATTGGTGCAGGTTTTGATAGAGATTTTCACAAGGGTATACCTGATATTTTATTAATTCAAACTAAGACTCACCATACATAAAAAGAGAAACTGTGAAAACTAAGATGTTTTACCTTAGAGCCTTCCTACTCTGAACTGTTTCATCTTTTAAATTCATTTCTAGGAATATAGAGAGCCACACATCAGAGAGAAGCAAATTATTGGCCTACAGCATGACTACCTTATCTCTACCATGGTCTTTGTACCTTCCTATTCCCATTCAATTTCACACACATTTATTAAGTACTTACCATAGAGGAGGCATGAAATGTGAAGTGACACTATACTCTGCCCTCAAAGAGCTGACAGTCCAGAGAAAGACACAGGCACCCAAAGGAATAATTAGAATGTAATGCAACAGAGGTTGCACAGAACTTAGAAGCAGAGATAAGGGTGCATGTAAGGAAGGTCCAAGAGAGTTACAGAGAAAATGTAACACATGAGCTGGGTTTGCAGGCTCAGTACCAATCTTCTATATAGACAAGGGAAAGGGAGATGAGTTTCTAAGATGTGGGGACACTACTACTACTGGACACTACTAGCCAGAATTTCTCCCTCTGCCAAGTCTTTGGTCTCAAGGTTAAAGAATAAATCCATAGACCACACGAGTAAGGAGAAGAACAGACTGTATTAATAGAAAGATTGACAAGCAAGAAAGGGTAAACAGGATTTCTGGCAGTATAGGGGGAACCCAAATGGGAAGCCCCATGGGTCTTCTGTCTCATCCCTGAACTCTAGGGGTGGACATACTGCTTTTCCTATCTTTGGACAGAAGGATCTGGGAAGATGGGATGTATGTCTGGAACCTGTCACAATTGCCAGGGTCTTGCAAGAATAAAGTAATTTTGAAACTGGCACAGTGCAGAGAAATTTAGTCCTTACAGTCCCTGCCCCAGGTGAGGCAGTAGCGTCTGTTTCCTATTCCAGGAGGAGCATCCCAGATGAAACGCCATTCAGGCTGCTTTCTCCTGACCTTGCTTTGGGTCCAGGGAATGTGGTCTGCGAATAACCTGTGTATGCCTAGAGGGGGTGCTCTGTGAAGAGACTGATTTGTGAACTCACACGGGTCTAGAAAATGAGTCCATGTCCATCCTGAGTGGGAGAACCCTGTATCACTCTGAGAAAAGCCAGAGAGGCATTTGAGTCAATGACCAGTTATAGAACAGAGAATGCTTGGTTGTGTGTTAAACCAGTGTAACCAGAAGGAAAAGTGTCCAAAACCCCAAGCAGCTGAGCAACCTCAGTCAGTCCTGCCTGTTCTTCCAGGAGATCTTGACCCCAGACTTAGCAAGGATCAAAGTCCTGCACACTTCTGAGATTCTGCTGTGTGTGGTAGGGAATGTCTGCTGACCAGAGAGAGCACTTGGGAAGTGGGCAGCTAGACCTGTATTTTCTTTGGTCATGTTGTTGGGGGTCTAGAAATGTCAAAGAAAATTCCCCTCCACTAGCCCCCAAATAGAAAAGGCCAATCAAACACTGAGTTTACCATTATGCACTAAGTGTTCCCTAATGTGTACAGCTGTGTGATGAGTGTTGTAGAGAATTCTGTTTCAATAACTTACTGGCTCTGTCACTGTGAGAGAATCATGGAACTTCTCTTAGCTTCAATGTCCTCATCTGTAAAATGGGAATGATGCTACCAAGCTCATGGACTATTATGACAGTAAAATGAGTTAACATCTATCTATACAATAAGGTTTAAATCAAACAGTTCTCAGTAAGTGGTCACTTTTATTTCTAATTATTATATATTATTATGTATACATCTTTAACTTTATATACAGTATAAGACTTACCCATGAAGAACTTAGACTATTTCAAGTGACAAAACATAGGCATGTAGAACAAAGCTAATAATTCAAGGCAAAAGATGATGAGTGTGGATGAGACCTATAAACGTTAAATACTAAAGATATTCTAAGTGCTGAGAGACTCGGGACTCCAGTGACTTAGGGCTCCCTGGAGGCCATCCATGGAGGTGAAGAGAGTGATCATAGCAGCAATCTTGCTTAGGCTAGATAGCAATTAGAGGGGCTAAATCTCCAAAGGGACCCAGTCATCAGGGAAGAGGGGAGCACATATTCGTGAGTTTTACCTCTTAGAGCTCTACAGACTTCTCCCTGAATATCAGAAAAACAAAAAAATCCCCTGTGCTTCTGGTAGTGGGAGGGGGAAAGGAATCATTTTGAAATATATCAAAGCATTCTGTCCTTCTTAGCAAGATCTGCCATTAGGAGAAACCATTATGGTGCCTAAACTGCTGGGCTTTTGCAAAGCCTAAGTGACCTAGGGGGAGAGGAATACTTTAGTTCTCTCTAGCTTTCCACAAGAAAGAAGGGAAACAAGTCAATTCCAGGCCACTCTAGCCACCTGTCTCACTTAAAAGGAGAGGCAAAAAATTAAGAAGCGTGTGGACAGTATCCAGCCCAGAGGTTCAGGCTCACTGAGAGATAAGAAGTAATCATAGACACTTCACCTCCCCCCACACCTTACTAAAGGCCTGCTACAGCAGTTCTTTTTACACTGTGCATCGTCTCTGGTGTCAAGAAATAGTTATAAGATGTACTGAAAGGAAAAATAAAAATTTAGTTTGAAGAGACAGAGCAAGCAGCGATGTCGAGATTAGCAGAGTAGAAATTTACAACAACTCTAATTAACATGCAGGGGGCTCAAATGGATAAAGTAGATGGCATGCAGGAAGTATTCGAAGCAAAGAGATCGAAAAAGAATCAAAAAGAAATGCCAGAGGTTAAAAATATTGCAACAGAAATGAAGAATGTCTGTGGGGGGTTATTAGTAGACTGAACAGAGCTGAGGAGAAAAAAAAATCTCTGAGCTTGAGGATATCTTAATAGAAACTTCAAAAACCGAAAAGCAACAAGAAAAAAAAATGAAAAGAATATCCAAGACTTTGGGACAACTACACAAGTTATTATTATGTATAATGGATATACAAGAAGGAGAAGAGAGAAAAAGCAAAAGATGGAATTGAAACAGTGTCGTCTACTTATTTCCTAAATAATTTACAGACACCAAATCACAGATCCAAGAAGCTCAAAAAATACAAAGCAGAATATAAAACTAAACAAAACAATGTGGGCACTTCGTTTCTATATTCCAGAAAATAAAAGATAAGGAAAAAAACTTGAAAGATTATGGTGGGGGTGGGTGAGGATTCATTACCTATTGAAGAACAAAGATCAAAATTACACTGGACTTCTCTTCAGAAACCACGCAAATGAGAGAGAAATGCAATGTTTAAAACAGGTGAGAGGAAAAAAAATTACTCAACGAGACTTCTGTATACTACAAAATTATACTTAAAAAGTGTGGAAGAAATAAAGAACTTTAAGACAAACAAAACCTGAGGAGATTTGTAACAGACTTACCTTGAAAGGAAAGTTGAAAGTTCTTCACAAAAATAGAAAATAATATAGGTCAAAACCTCAGTATTCGATTTTTTTTTTTTTTAAACAGAGTCTCACTATGTACCCTTGGGTAGAGTGCAGTGGCATCACAGCTCACAGCAACCTCCAACTCTTGGGCTTAAGAGATTCTCTTGCCTCAGCCTTCCAAGTAGCTGGGACTACAGGTGCCCACCACAACTCCTGGCAATTTTTTGGTTGTAGTTGTCATTGTGTGGCAGGCCTGGGTTGGGTTTGACCCACCAGCTCCAGTGTATGTGGCTATAGGCTCCAAGCCAGTATTTGATATTGTGTGTGTGTATGTCTGTATGCTTATATATAATGTCATCAAGGTTCATCCATACTGTTATATGTGACATGATTTCTTCTTCTTTTTTAAGGATGAATACCACTCCATTCTACTTATACATTCATGGAGTGATGGATATTTTGATTGGTTCTACCTGTTGAACAATAGGAATAATGTTCCAATGAACATGGGAGTCCAACTACTTCTTCAAGAACCTGTTTTCAAATATTTTAGATATGTACCCAGAAGTGCGATTGCTGGATCATATGGTAGTTCTTTTTCCATTTTTTGAGGACTCTAAATACTGTTTTCCATAGTGGCTGCCACGTTCTGCATCCTAATAAAAAGCACACGAGAATTTCAATTTCTACACGTCCTCAACACATGTTTTTCTTTTTTATTTATTTTTGTAGTAGCAATCCCATAAGGTATGAGGTGATATCTCATTGCATTTTTGATATGCATTTCTCTGATGCTTAGTGACACTAAACATCTTTTTATACACTTGTTGGCCACGTGTCTGTCTTCTTTGGAGAAATGTGAATTCAAGACTTCAGCTCACACAATAATTAAGTAAATGAGATGAGCTTTATATTAACCAGTGTGATATAAGCACTCCTAATTCTATATGAAATCAGCACATTGTACCCTATAAATGCATTAAGGTATACATGACCTATGTGTTTATGATTTAATAAAAAATGAGTTATTAATATTTGTTATTATTCCATTGTAGAAGTTCATTATGTCTTTTGAATATTGACCCCTTACAAGATATAAGGTTGGCAAATATTTTCTTCTGTTTCATAGGTTGCCTCTTCACTGTCTTGATTCGTTCCTTCTCTGTACAAGAGCTTTTTAGTTCGATGGAGTCTCCACTCATCTTTGGTTGCTGTCTGTTTGTTGCAGCTGCTTGTTAGGAAATATTCTGCTTTCGCATTTCCCAAAAATCATTGCCAAGACCAATATCATTGTTTTCTCCTAGAAATTTTATAGTGTTAAGCCTTATGTTCAAGTCATTAGTCCATTTTGAGTTGATTTTTATATATGGTATAAAATAAGGGTCAAATTTCATTCTTTTATCTACAGATATCCAGTTTTCCTTCCACTATTTGTCAAAAAGACTATCCTTTCCACATTGTGTATTCTTCAAATCCTTATGGAAGATTAGTTCACCTTGACTGTATATATGTGTAGACTTATTTCTGGGCACTCTGTTCTATTCCATAGGTCAATATATCTGTCTTTATGTCAGTGTTCTACATTTTTAATTACTGTAGCTTTGTCATATGTTTTGAAATTAGAAAGTGTAATGCTTTCAGATTTGTTTTTCTTAGGGTTGGTTATTCATGGTCCCTTTGTGGTTTCATGTGATTTTCAATATTTTTTCTTTTTTTGTAAAAAATTACATTGATATTTGAATAGAGAATATATTGAGTCTGTAGATTGCTTGAGAGCAGACATTTTAACAATATTAAGCATCCACGTCTTCACTTATTTATGTCTCCAGTGTTTAAGTCTTTCACCTCCCTAATTATCTCTAAATATTTTATTCCTTTGGATACTATTATAAATGTAATTGTTATCTAATTTCTTTTTAATATTGTTTATTGTTAGTATATAGAAACACAATTGGTTTTTGGGTGTTGATTTTGAATGCTGCAACTGCTTAATTTATTCTCAAGGATTTTGAGGAAATATTAAGGTTTTTCTACAAATAAAATTACGTCATCTGAAAACAAAGATACTTTTACTTCTTTCCTTCTGATTGGGATGACTTTTCTTTCTTTTTATTTTTTTCCTCATTACCATAGCTAGGACTTCTAATACTTTGTTGACTACAAGTATAGTGTAGACAATCCTGCCTTATTTCTTAGAGTAAAAGCTTTCAACTTTGACTGTGATGTCATCTATGACCTTTTTATATATGGCATTATCAGGATGACATAATTTTCTTCTTTTCCTGATTTGTTGAGTATTTTTATCACAGAGCTTTGCTGAATTTACAAATGCCTTTTCAGTATCTAATGACATGATCATGTAACTTCTGTCATTTTTTTTCTGTTAATATTGTGTGTCACATTGATTTTCATATGTTGACCCATCCTTGCATCTCAGGGGTAAATGCCACTTGGTCATGATGTATGATTCTGTAGGGCTTTTTTTATGTTTCTTGTAATATTTTTATCTGGCGTTGGTATCAGGTGATATCAAATTCGTAAAATGAATTAGTAAGGGTTTCCTCCTTTAAGTGTTTTGAGAGAATTTGAGAAAAATTAGTATTTGAGGCTTTTCTCTGTTGGGAGGTTTTTTGATTTCTGATTCATTCATAAAAGAACGAGTGGGTGGCACCTGTGGCTCAAGGAGTAGGGCACCAACCCTATATACTGGAGGTGGTGAGTTCAAGCCTGGCCCTGGCCAAAAACTGCAATAATAATAATAATAACTAATTATAGCTCTGTTTCTATTTCTTCATACTGAGTTTGGTAGTGGATATTTCTGGGAATTTTTTCCCAGGTTATACATTTAGTTAATCTATAATTGTTCATGGTAGTACCTTTTCATCGTTTTCATTTTTGTGGTATCAGTTGTAATGTCTCTTTCTTCAGTTCTGATTTTACTTATTTAAGTTCTCTCTTTTATCTTGTTATTCTAACTAAAGATTTGTGAATTTTGTTTATCTTTAATAAACAAAATTCACAAATCTTTGAAAACAAGTCTTAGTTCTGTTAATGTTTTTCTTTCGTCTTCCTATTCTCTATTTGACTTATATTTGCTCTAATCTTCATTATGTCCTTACAACTTTTGTTAAGGCTATGGTTTTCTTTTTCTAGTTTTTTAAGGTATAGGATTCAAACCATTATTTGAGATTTTCCTTATATTTCAATGCAGTTATTTACTACTGTAAGCTTCTCTCTTAATACCACTTCTCCTACATCCCATGGGTATTGATGTGTTGTGTTTTCATTTTCATTTATTTGCAAATATTTTGTAATTTCCTTTTTGATTTCTTCCTTGGCCTGTTGGTTGTTTATGTTTGTTTAATTTTCATATATTTGTGAACTTTTAAGTTTTTATTTTGCTATTAATTTTTAGTTTTATTGCACTGTGGTTGAAAAGGATACTTGCTGCTCTTGGGTGGACATGTATTTCAGTTTTTTATTCCCTTCCCAGGGATGAGCTAAAAGGTGAAATTTTTCTATAATTTCTGCATTAAGGTAGGGAGAGGGGCTATGGCAAGTAGGTGCCACAAATATCCCTTTTGGCTTAATGTACTGGTTTCACAATGAGATGCAGAAGCCTCTTAATGGTTGTCTAAATTTATCACAAATGGAATTGGTCCTTGTCCTATACTTCCTATTCTGAAAGTGTGCTGACATCATCCTGAGTCTCATCATAAATACTTATTATGCTTTCTGAAGGAATGCTCATCAAATGTTTGATGGGTAGATATAACTAGAAATCAAGCTAGAAATAGAATGGTCAGGTACAAATCCTTAGTCCCTATTGCTTACTTAACATGAAGCTTGGTTTGAATCAGCACTTAAGAGTGACATAGACATTGTTACTCTATTTTTTCCAAGTTAAACCTTGAAAGAAAAAAAATATTGAAGTCTCTTGTTCATTTTCTCGAAAGCTTTTCAATGGGACTTTGAAAATACTCAAATACTAGTGTCATTGACTTCTTTTCCACTTGAATCACAGGAGTATTTGGCCAGCAATATAGAAGGCATCTAGCCAATTCCTCCACCATCAATTTTATATATGAGGAGACTAAGGCTTGGGGAAGTTAAGAGTTATTCAAAAACCTCACTGCTAGTTAGAGAAGCAAGTATGAACACTAAGGCCACCTCGATTATGGCTTTTTCTAATATGCCGAACCATGTCTCAAGTCTCGAATAATTTAGTGTGAGAAATGCCTCAGAACGTTTGAGTACAAAAGGCACTTCAAAGGTGAATTTAATATTCAAAGATCATTATTTTAGATCTCCAGCTGTTAGCAACAAGGCTGCCTAAAACTCCAGTGTTAACAGATGTCTGCTAAATACTTACTACTAATAATTGAAATAGTAACAGCAGTGCCTCAATTAGTCTACAAGATTTCGCTCTCGCTTTTGCTCTCTCTCACTCTCACACACATGCACATCAAGCACTTTCTTCTATCCTTGCTTTATTTTGTAGGTTTTAATGCATCTCTGTAACACTTAGAATAAATATTCTGAAAGAGAAAATTGAGAGGAAAAGCTCAAAACAGAGTACATACTGGGGAGATTAGTTTAAGCTATTTAAAAACAATTATCTGTCCTAGATAGTACATTTAGGTTGTGTTTAGGGGAAAATATATTTGTGAGATCAAAGAAATAAAACAAAGATAAGTCTAAGCAGGCTGTTTATTCACATGGAAAGATTAGATGACAGCTCTGGTACTTGGGAAAGGAAATGACATAAAGGCAAAGTGACCAAGCATTTTCATCAGTATTTTTTCTGCAGTATTCCTTTACCATTAGGCACAACTTGGGACAGGTGTGGCTTATCTGTGATTCTGATCAGTTTATATACTTACTGACCTACTTATTCAAAAGCTTTAGTTTGTTCCTTCCTTGGCGTTCATTCATTTGAAAAATATTTAAAACTCTATTGTTTTCTACTTAAATATTAGGAAGTTAGGCCTATGATCTTATATAAACATTTTGTCTTAAAAATTTAATAAAAATAGCATCAAGGGCTCACTGCATGTCTAATATTTTGCCCACATAATCCCCTTTAAGCCTTTATGGCAGCCTTATAACAAATGTTCTATTATTATTATTTATTTTTATTGATAAAAAAATGACATAAAAAGACTTTATATAATATTGGTATTTTGAAGGACAGGAATGAAATCTAAGACTTTCACTCCAAAACATGTTCTTTTAACCACTATTAGACATAGCTTCTCATAGGAACAGTTAGAAAATGGTTTGCAAAACTAGAGCGGTGGGGCTGCCATAAACTCTTTCTGGAATCTATCAAAATAAAACTTAGCCTAGAAAAAAATGTAATAATGGATACACACGTCTAATAGTAAATGTATATCAGTGTTTTTGTGACCTAATGGCATTCAAAGGCTTTGCCTGGCATAAGAGGATGGGCAGCACTTAGGTCTAAGGTTAAGATCATCTGATAGATAAAGTTACCTTTAAGCCCATCAGTTCAACATCTGTGTTCTTATATGGGAGGAAACTGAGGTACCAAAACCTTTAACCTTTCTTACAAGGTCACCCAGTGAGACTGTAAGTAGTGCCACTCTTTCTCCAACACACTGCTGTCCAACTACGTGTAACTAAATTTCTAATACATAGATTAAAACCAGTTGTTTTTAATGATGATGTGAAAATTCTAAGTTTAATTAAGTCCTGTTTGTTTATTTATTTTGTTGCAATTGCCACGGAGTCTTCTTTATAAAATCTTTCCCAGGCCAATACCTTGAAGTGTTTTCCCCCACTTTCTTTGAAGATTTTTATTGTTTCATGCCTTAAATTTAAATATTTTATAGGTCTTGAATCAATTTCTTAAGTGGGGAGAGGTGCAGGTCTAGTTTTAGTCTTTTGCACATGGTTATCCGGTTCTCTCAGCACCATTTATAGAATAGGGATTTTTTTCCTCTACTATATGTTATTGTTTGGTTATGGTATTTGGTTTATCAGAGAACAAGTGGCTGTAAGATGTTAGTTTCATTTCCTGGTTTTCTATTTGGTTCCAGATGTCCAATTTGGTTCTATTTTTGTGTCAATGCCATGCTGTTTTGATCACTATGGCCTTATAGTATAGCCAAAAGTCTGGTAGGGTGATACCTCTAGTTTTGTTTTTATTACTAAGAATTGCCTTGGCTAT
>CAUYQV010072916.1:0-20042 GCA_963574575.1 Galagoides demidoff
CGCAAGAATGGAGGAAAAAGTATCCAATGTACACACCTTTATTATGAAACTAATTTATACATTTTATATGAAAGCTATAACCAAATAGCCTAAGAATGTGGGGAGGGGGGAGGGAGAAGGGAGAGGGGAATGGGCGGAGGGAGGGGGATTGGAGGGACCATTTTTGAGGTCTATCTTACAGGGGTACAAGTGAGCCTCTCTAAGAGTAGAATCAGAATGTTTTAAAACTATAACTGAGAAAATGACATGAAGGCTGTGCTGATCAGTTTGATGGAAGTATTTCAGATTGCATGTGAAAACCCCACACTGTACCCCAGAAGTGTATTAATGTACATAGTTACCATTCAATAAAAAAAAAAAACAAAAAAAAAACAAAGAGTCATGTTGTATAAAAAATGCATTTTTTTAAAATTCAAGAATTATTTTAGTATGATGAGTGGCTGGAGGGACCTGAGCCACGAGGGTGGAGCACAACCCTGGCTCCATGACTTCCTTACCTGGGCAGAAGGTCACGGATGGCCTGACATAGGCAGAAGCACCCAGAGCTTTCCCGCCGCCATTTAATAACCTTTCCCTGCTGTCTTTCTTGGCCCAGCAATCTGTAGTTGGACTACATGAGCTTGTGTCTGTGTGTGGCCGGTCTCTCCTGTGTCCCTCACTCCTTCCCTGTCTTTGTTGTCCTCTCAGGAAGGCAGCAGGTATTAACTGGTTAGTGCTCCATGCCAGGTACCAAAGTAAACAGTCTATGTGCATCTTTCAGACAGGAGTTAGCGCTAAAGGCCTATTGCCTCACCCCACTGGCATTTATTTATTTATTTTATTTAATGAATTTATTTATTTAGGAACAAGGCCTCACTCTGTCTCCCAGGCTGAGTGCAGTGGCACAATCATTACTCACTGTAACTTTGAACGTGCCCTATCTCAGCCGCCCAAGTAGCTGGAAATATAGGTGTGTACCCAGCTAATTTTAAAAACATTTTCCTTTTTCTTTCTTTCTTTCTTTCTTTTTTTTTTTTTTTTTTTTTTGTTGGAGTTTGGTGGGGGCGGGTTCAAACCTGCCACCTTCAGTATATGGGGCTGGCACCCTACTCACTGAGCCACAGGCGCCACCCTTAAAAACATTTTTCACAGAGACAGGGCTCTCACTATGTCGCCCAGCCTTGTTTTGAACTCCTGGCCTTAAGTACTTCTCCTGCTTCCACCTCCCAAAGTACTAAGGTTACAGGCATGAGCCACCACACCTGGCCCCCACTCCTCATTTAAAAACTCCACTTCTGTCTGCTTGCAGAGATTCACAATATAACTGAGAAGATTGACACATTTAGCCCACTTCCTCACACATGAGGGCCTTAAGACTTCCAGGAAGTGGCAAAAGTAAGAGCAATTAAATTCCTAATGATCAAATGAGGTGCTTGTCTTGGCGAAAGGTAGAAGGGACCTAGAGATACACAGCCACTGAACAAGTTGAGTTGGAAAGAAAGACGATGACCTATCTGGGAAAATGAAGGCACTTCATTGGACAAGATTTTTATGACCTTCAGGAGAAGATGCTTAAGCCAGCAAGGTATTTTCTCTAATTTTCTGGCATGGGGTGACATCTAAAAACCAATTAATAACTTCTACAGCATGCTATCAATTCGCCTATAATTGTCATTTTAAGCAAAGCAGTTGTCTGCCGTGAAGATGGTTGGTTTAGTGGTCTTGACGACTTGTATCCACAGTCTACTGTGTTAACCATGTGGCTAATGCTCATCTCTTCATAGAAATTGATTCCACATTAACACTGCCTCAAGATAATTCACATGCTGCTGATTTTCCTCCCCTACCACATCCCCTTCATTAAACTTTCTCTGTTCATTTCCCAAAGGCCACGTGGGAGGATGCGCTGAGGCACACTCAGTGGAGGTCCCCAGGGTCAGCCACCTGAATAGCCCACTTCCCAGCAGAGGCCAGGGAAGAAACAAGCACAGAGCCACCAGAGAGCAGGTGAGAGTCACTTCTAGCAGCTCATGGATGATGTCAGCTCCTCGGGGGAATCATATTTCTAGTCCAATGCTGCCAATGACTGCCTTTTGTCATTTTTAATGGTAATTTGACTGATGACCTCTGCCGTTGTATTTTATTTGAAGTGCCCATTACCAAACTATCAGGATGTTATGTATTTGAGTGAAAAAAGACTGGTGTTTTCTTCTTTAACTCAAAACACAGCCATTCTGCATCTCTGGGCACCAAGACACATTTGTTCCCAGGTGAGAAGTTCCAGGTACCGTTCGTATTGGCATCGTCCATCCTGGAATTATTCATTGGTGTGTTCATGGTCCCGGATGACTGTCTTCTAAAGCTTCCCATGCCATGCCTTTGCTTATTAATTTTGCTCATAAAATTTCCTCTTGCCCCCATGCAGTGCCTCCTATTTCTCCTCTTCCTTCCAGGACTAGTTCTAGGTCCCTTGGCGTCCATCCACCATCCTCTTCCTTCATCCGTACTGGCATCCTGTCTCTGAACTCCAATAGCCCTTCCAAACTGCCCAATTTCATGGCAACTGTTTCTGTCTTGAAGTTGCTAATGTGCTTCTCTGGACAAATCTTGGCCATGACTTCCAATTTTAGAGGCTCCTTAAATGGTAAAGCATCATGGTGTATGCTGCATTCAGGCCTCCAAACATGTACTGCACGAGGCCATGGCTTCTCCCAGGGCTCTTCCTCAGCCTCCTTGTTCCAGCTTGGAGCAAGTATATCCCTTGGCTGTGCCAGCCAAGGTGGCCCTTGGGGACCCATGCTGGAGTGGTGGACAGCAGCCACTAGAAAATCAGCAGCATGTGAATTATCTTGGGACAGTGTTAATGTGGAATCAATCAACCACAAGTGTTACGCCAGGTGGGATCACACTGAGACCCAAGGTTGTGAGTTCATCAAGCAGCAGAGAACCGGAGATCACAATATGGAAAGAGCCCAGGTAGGGCTTGCCTACTCTAAGTTCTCACTTAGATTCCTCAGACAAATGAATGGCTTCCTCTTTTCATTCCCTATCAGTTGACACCAGTATTCATTGTGTCCATCCTTGCTTCCCCCTCTCCTTCCCCTGCCAGAACAGAGGACTTTCAGCTCCACCTTTCTATAAGGAAAGGTCTTTGTTCAGTTATTTGTTTGTTGAACTACCTTGATCATCATGTGGCACTTTCCATGTGCCTATGTGTCTTCAAGTGGCTGTCTTCTTACAAGGACATGAGTTGTGTTGGATTGGGGGCCCACCTGACTCCAGTATGGCTTCATGCTAACTAATGACATCTGCAAGAAATGTGTTTCCAAATAACATCACACCTGGAGTTATGGGGGTTAGGTCTTCAGTATGTCATTTTTAGGGGGATGCAATTGAACAGTAATATCACTAGAGCTAGGAGAAATGGGGTGAGGACAAGAGAGGGGTGTGCCCTTGGAGCTGTCAGCCCAGTGAGAGAGATTTGTGGCCCAGGGATGGCTATAAAATTCTTGTAAAGTAGATATACTTTCAGAAAGTAGAGAAACAGTAAGAACACAAGGATGTGGGGTTAGGAGAAAATAAAGGACAAAGAGCAAGGGGGGAGAGGGAGTAGGGCCCGTGGGAGGGTGAAGGAGGGGCCTTCATGAGCTCAAGGAGGCACCAGGTGGCATGGGACACAAGAGGGGAGCACAGGGGGCCAGCCTCAGCATAGGAAATCTGGTCATTGCAGGTAACTATTTTGGAGTTCATGTCTCCTGAGCTGTGGACCCAAAATCAGGTTGACAGAAACCCGAGCCAGGAGCTGGTGGAGCTACTCATAGGTTCAGAGATGCTTCTGCAGGAGCTAAGCCCAGAGCCTGGCTACACATTGCCTACCTGAGCCCCACACCAGCAGACACATTTTTTAGCCTGCAAAGACCCTGAAGGAAACACAATTTCTGGCAGCTACAGTCTCCAAGGCCATCTCGATGACCTCTGCTCCAAGGGGACTCAACTGTGGCTACAGCAGAGAATCAGCTATGGTGTGAGAAGTGGGTTTCTCTGTATAGCGTTCTAGGGAACCACAAGTCTTCCCTTCCGGCGTGATGCTGGCACCAGCAGAAAGCTTTGTGAAGCACTGGTCTATTCTTCAGCCCCCCCACTCCCCCAGAATCTGGTTCCCCAGCATTAACACACTAGACTTCCAGGGACTGGTCATGAGTCTTCACAGCACGGACCCTCCCACATTCCCTGCAGTGTCCAGCCGTATGTTCTTGCCTGTGTTCCATTTTGCTTCCTAATAGAGGGCAGTTATTTAACTTGATAAGGCAATCAGAACAATGCTGGGAAAGACTTCTCAATTGACTCTTTTAGTCAGGAAGTGACTCTAGGCAATTTAAGCAGAAATGTCACTTATTGAAAGGACAGGTGACTGCTCCTAGCATGGACAGAGAGGAAGAAACCACATCATGGCAACAAGCAAGCATGGCCAGAGGTGGCTCCTGGGGACCATTGTCTTGGCGCTGCCCTGGTGGCTCTGGATGCTCAATGCCACTCCCCTGGATTTGGCCCAGGTATCTGGGGATAATCTCTCTGGCCCTGAGCCTTTGTGTCACTCCTCCAAACTGGGCAGCCCCAGGCAGCATCTGATTTCAAGCTCCAGATCCAGTGTTTCTCTCTCAATTTTGTTTCTGTAATAGGGGATGGAGCCCTTTCCCCTACTTCTGCTGCCATTTATTTTAGGACTCGTCCAAAATAGGGAGAAATGCAGGCAGCCCCAAAGAACGGCTTTCCTGAGACAGCTCCCTGGCCCCTAAGAGCTGCCTTCAGGGGGTTTCAGGCACCACTGCAGATGGAGCGGGGGCGGGGGAGACTCACCCAATGTCATAGGCTGAAGTTCTGTGAGTTAAAGTTCCTCTCATATTAGATCCCATTGCTGCTGACCACACCCGCTTAAGTGTCTAGCACACAGCTGGTGCCCAACCAGTGCGGGCTGCATGGACAAATGAATTATCGGGTCTTCTGTTGTGTAACCCCCAGCCTCAAATACCTTGAGAACAGAGGAAGGATAAAATTAACAATCAATAAAATAAAATCTGAGGGCCCTGGGGTAAGCTATTGAACCTTTTTTGGTCTCCATTTCCATATCTTGAGAGAAAAGGTTCGATGAGGCTGAGCTCTAAGAACTTATACTTGAACAAAGCACAGAAAGAAATTTTGTCATGTAGAAGGTGATTGTAAATTTGAACACTGACTAGATAATTAGATGATGCTAGGGAATGACTTTTAACTAATTTTTTTAGATTAGAGGATAAGATGATTTGGTCCTAAAAAGAGTCTTTGTCTTTTAAAGAGGCATGCTGAAATAGTTTTGGATGAAATGATGTCTAGGATTTGCTTTGTCATCAACTGAAAAGTGGTAGGCTCTTTTTGGTGAAAAGGTAGGCTCTGAGTTGGTATAATCATTGAGACTGGGCAATGCATATGTGAGATTCCTTATGCTATTTTATCTATTGTTTGTATGTTTGAAATTTTGCATAATGAAATGTCTAAAAAATAAATAAAGCAACCTTTTCCTGCAGCCCCTCTGGCATCCATTCCAGTCCGAGCAGGAGGTGTGGGCCAGGTGAGTTGCTCACCCTACGTGTCTTGCTCCTTTGTTCTTTCCCAGAAGAACTCCTGACTTCACCCCGACACAGCCCCTGTCACTCCAGGCAAGGTGACTCCAACCCCACCTCCAGCCCTGACAGGTCTCAGGCCATCCGAGGGAATCAACCTTCTTGCTGGTGACTGACTCTGGAAGTAAACAGAATACCAGGAGAGGCTGGCTGGGTCTTCTAAGAAATTGTCTCTCTACTTTCCTACTCAGTAGGACAGGAGCAAGGAAGGGGGTGGCTTCTAACACCCCAGTAGACATTCTGCAACCTGGAGGTAAACCAGCCTCTGGGCAAAGCCAGCATCCTGACCAGAACACAAAGGGGCAGGAGAAAAACCCGACTCCTTGACACCAGTACTGAGTTGCTGGGTCAAACAGCTCTCCAGTCTGCCCTGCCGCTAAGTCCTCCATTACACATTAGAACACATTTTCTTACATTTGAACCACTTTGTTTTTACAACCAAGAGATTTGTAGTGAAGATGGTCCTAACAGATATGAGGCTCATTGACCACTTTCCCTGCCTCTGGGGGAAGGGAGAGAAACCCTGTCCTGCTATTACCATCCTTTGGAAGGGAGGACAAAGGCAGTGGCGGGGGGGGGGGGGTCTTTCAGAAGGCAGAAATATCATTTTCCGATAGGCAAACAGCTCACCTAATGTCAGACAATCTTCCTTTTTTTTGGAGACAGAGTCTCACTTTGTCACCTTTGGTAGTGGGCTGTGGCATCATAGCTCACAGCAACCTCAAACTCAAGTGATTCTCTTGCCTCAGCTTTCTGAATACCTGGGACTATAGGTGCCTGCCACAGTGCAAGGCTATTTTTAGAAACAGGGTGTCTCTCTGGCTCAGGTTGGTCTTGAACCCCTAAGCTCAAGCAGTCCATCTGCCTTGGCCTCCCAGAGTGCTAGGATTACAGGTGTGAGCCACTGTGCCCTGGCCTTGATCCTACTTTAAAAGTCACACTCTACAGGGCCAGTAAGCAAGTTGTGCCCTGTCCTTGGCTGCTGTGAGTCACCTCAGGAATACCTATGGCACTTTTCCTTGGCAGAATGGTCATAGCAGAAATGATGCACATCCATTTTTATTATTGTGAGACTCCAAGAAAGGCCATTTGCAGGAGCAGGAAGCTGGACTGCAGCTTTGCCACTGGATGCAGAGTTCTGGTGGCAGAAGAGGCCATCCCATATGTTAGAGACGGAATTGCTGCACTTCCCCCTCACCCAAGTCCCCCACGTTTCTCACGCTCCTTAAGTGGACTTGAAATCGGGTGGATGGTGCCCTTGAAATTGAGTCCCAGCAATACTGAATTTATAGTCATTCACAAAGCTGAGAGCTTCTCTTTAGGTTCCCATGGGTTGCTGGTGTTGAGCATTTCAGGAGCAACTAAATCTGACTCTGGGAAACCTAAGAGTAGGGTTTACCCTGGACTCTTCTCTTTCCCACGCCCACTGCATGCAGCCAATGCAAGTTGTCATCATCTGTCCCCAGGGCAACTGCCCCTGTCATCTCCCTGAATCATTTCTGCACTTTCCAACTCCATTCTTTCAGCAACAACCAGAATGATCCTTTAAAAATGCAAATCCAATACTGTCTTTTCCTTTCCTGTAAGCTGCTTATTAACCCCATGGCCCATACATTCTTGTGCCTCAGTCACCCTCCCTCCCTGTAGGTATCCAGGACATGGTGAGCTCCTGATCACACCACATGCTGTCACCCCAGGCCTTCCCCGTCCTCAGCACGGAGCAGTCTGCTCTCACCCCTCCCCTTCATTCCTTGTTGCCAATTCCTTTTGGTCTTATCTTAAATGTCACTTCTTGGGGGATCAGGAACATTCTCTTTACATGTGCCCACTTGCCTGTCTCCTTCTAATATTCAATATAACTGGGCATGTTTGCTTACTATCTTTCCTCATTGGATTTTAAGATTCAGGGAGCAGAGATTTTGTTCACTCTGCTCCACACTTCATCATAAGAACCTACCATGGTGCCTGGTACATGATTGATGATTAGTACGTAAATATTGGTTGGCTGGCTGTTGGGTCCAGCCACAGCTGAGTCCTCCCCAAAATGTGGCCCTAAGTACCTCCTCAAGACCCTCTTTGACCTCTTAAGTCTCTATGTAGCTTCATACCCACTAAGGGGACAGAACACAGAAAGAAACTGATGTAGACAAAATCAGAATCCAGTTTGGAACCTAGAAGCAAGACTGTTTACCTTTCAAAGAGAAAATGGCTTCTTTAGAAATTAGGACATTTCCTTGCAAGCAGATATTTTTCTTACTGTGTGTTTTAAGAAAACTATTCTAAAATGTTGTGATACTCAAAGATAAGGACTATAGGCTTGAAACAGAAAGCAAAGAGGGAGAAGGGTGGAGCCGTTTCCTGTCTCCCCCCAGTGCATGTCAGGGGAGAGGGTATTCTTGTCATCTTTCTGCTCATCGGTGATAAGTGGAGGTCTTTGAAGTCTCCATGTTGGTGATCTCTCCAGGGCTGTGACAGGTGGGGGGGTCACAGCTATGATGCCCCCGTGGGGTGTAAACCACATTAGGCCATGTGGGAATATTTTCTCCTGGAGGAACAGGGACACTTCCTGACCTTCCTGAGAGCTATTGCCCTTTCCCTCACCCGAGGCTGTCTTGCTTCCCTTTCCAGGGTCTGGTGAGCTTCCTCTGCTCTCTAGCCATGAGTGCAAGCCCCTCCCTTCAGAGTCAGCCACAACTGCCTGAAACTCACCTTTGTGGATTTCTCTGGAAAAACCATTCTAGAGTTTAATGTGGAATGGTTGAGATTAATCTGTCAGGAAATGGCTCTCTAGCTGTGGGTGGCAGTAAGGGCCCGGGTGAGGCAGCCTGGGGTCAAGAGAGCACAGTGGCAGGCAGTGGGACCCAGCCCTGTGCCTGAGGCATCGGGCTCTCCTACAGGTGGCAGGTGCCCCTGGGGCCCTCAGACAGTCACTTTGAAGATCAGGACCAGAAGGTGGAAGGCAGAGGGCAGTTTGCCATTGGCTGAGTATACGCCATGGTATACCTTCCTCTTCATTAAGCTGGATGGAATTGGAGACAATTCTTCTAAGAGAAGTATCACAGGAATGGAAAAACAAATGGCACAACTGCTCACTATTAAACTGGAACTAACTGATCAACACTTAGGTGCACATATGGAAATAACACTCATCAGAAATCAAGCTGGTGGGAGGGGTAGCAGTGGAGGGGTAAATTCACACCTAATGGGCACAGGGCATACCCTCTGGCTGACAGGCACACTTACAACTTTGACTCAAACTATACCAAAGCAATTTATGTAACCAAAGCATTTGTACCCTCATAATATTATGAAATTGATTTATTTTTTATTTCAGATGAATATGAAGGTACAAATGTTTAGGTTACATTGGTTTCATTTCTAAGGTAAATTTCAAGTTGTGGTTGAGCCCTTCACCCAGGGGGTATGCCGAACACCCTCTCATTGTGTGCACAAGGTCAGAGTCCACCAAATATCCTGAAATTTAAAAAAAAAAAAAAAAAAGAAGAAGAGGATGCAGGGAGGCAGGAATCAGCCGGCCTGGGTTTGGATGCAGTGAACTGCAGCGTCGGCATAAAAAGAGCGCCAGGAGGTTCCCCAGCACGTGCACAACTGCTACCTGGGGCTGAGCCCAGGATCCTGGCCTCCATCTCAGAATGCTTTCCAACACTGTCATCCTGGTGAGGAAACGTTGGTGGCTCCCCAGGGCCTGCGTCAGAACTTTTCAAACTTTTCTGCTGAAGTCTCCCTAACAAGAGCGAGCGAGTGCCCGGAGCAGCAGAGATGAAATTTCTTTCAAGTCCCTTGTTCTATCTTAAAAATTCATGTGAATTTTGCATCTTCCTGCATAATCTATTCATGCTTGTTTTAATATAAATATATTCTTTTCCTCAAATATTCAGATAAAATGTACGGTTCTAAGAAGTTGCCAGGAGAAGGGGGCTGGGTAGTAAGGACGAGGTGGGAGAGCGCGGCCCCTCATATCTGAATCTTTAATTCTTCCCATAACTCTATGAGGTGGCAACTTTTTAAAAATGAAAACATCTCTTTGTAAAAGAATTAAAGCATTACAGGCTTTATAAAGCAGAATTGCAACATCCCCTATGTTCTAACTCCCTAAAAACACCCTTGTGCACAGTGTGTCCGCGGCATCTGTGGTTCCCCCAGCCCCGGGTCGAAGGTTTCTGCCCCTGGAGTCGGTGAGGTGCCTCCACGGGAGTCTGTGAGGTGTGCCTTCATGGGAGTCTGTGAGGTGCCTCCACGGGAGTGTGTGAGGTGTGCCGCCACGGGAGTCTGTGAGGTGCCTCCACGGGAGTCTATGAGGTGCCTCCACGGGAGTGTGTGAGGTGTGCCTTCATGGGAGTCTGTGAGGTGCCTCCACGGGAGTGTGTGAGGTGTTTCTTCATGGGAGTCTGTGAGGTGTGCCTCCACGGGAGTCTGTGAGGTGCCTCCACGGGAGTGTGTGAGGTGTGCCTTCATGGGAGTCTGGGAGGTGCCTGCACGGGAGTCTGTGAGGTGTGCCTCCACGGGAGTCTGTTAGGTGTGCCTCCACGGGAGTCTGTGAGGTGCCTCCACAGAAGTGTGTGAGGTGTGCCTTCATGGGAGTCTGTGAGGTGTGCCTCCATGGGAATGTGTGAGGTGTGCCTCCACGGGAGTGTGTGAGGTGTGCCTCCATGGGAGTCTGGGAGGTGTGCCTCCATAGGAGTCTGTGAGGTGTTTCTTCATGGGAGTCTGTGAGGTGCCTGCACGGGAGTCTGTGAGGTGTGCCTCCACGGGAGTGTGTGAGGTGTGCCTCCACGGGAGTGTGTGAGGTGCCTCCACGGGAGTCTGTGAGGTGCCTCCACGGTGCTGCATCTTGAGATGCAGTCCCTGCCCTTGAGTAGAGAACCGTAGTCTCCTATCCATGTCCCATCCTCTTCATTACATGTAAGTTTTGGCCTGCTCTGTCAGAAATTAAGAGAAGTGACAAAAGGCATCTAGCTTCTTAAGGCCCTTGCATGGTCTTTATTTTATACAGAGCTGAGATCCTGGCTGAACTGGGATGCTGTTTGCAGGTGCCAGAGCTGGTAGCCGGGTGCTCAGGGGTAGATTTGCATAGAGAGGGGGCTGTGCAGACTTCAATCTGAACCTGGTGGCGAGGAGGGGTGGACTTGGATGTGGTGCTGGGATTAATAAGAGGTTGCAGACGGAAAGTCAGCTCCCTGCAATACTGAGTTTGGAGACCTAGAACTGGAGGTTGAAATAGAACACGAAGTTGAGGGAAGGTCCTTCTCTCAACAGGAGCTCAAGGGAAAGTCATGCTCACACAGATTCTGGCCAAAATGCTCACCAGTGACTTCATGCACAGCCAGAGGTTCATGCTGAAGATCTTGTTCTCTTATATAGAAAAGATGCCTGCAATACACAGCAGCCACCCTCAAGGTGACACCAGGGCAGAGGCAAGGGACCATTATACTTTAATATTAATGTTCAGATGGCTTGACAAATTCCTCCATCTGGGAAATTCTGAGGGAAATTCAATGTAGAGAAAAAAATTCATTACCCAAGCATTTAATCATATAATCTTTTTTGCGCCCCTGTCCCCCCCATATTCTGAGACAGGGTCTCCCTCTCTATTGCTCAGGTTAGAGGGTGGTAGTGTCATCATAGCTCATTGCAGCCTTCAGCTCCTGGACTCAAGCGATCCTCTTGCTTCAGCCTTCCAAGTAGCTGGGACAACAGTCATGTGCCATACCTGGCTAATTTTTAAATTTTTTGTAGATATGGGGTCTTGCTTGTATTGCTTGAATTCCTAGGCTCAAGCAATCCTCTCTCCTTGGCCTCCCAAAGCACTAGGACTATAGGCATGAGTCACTGTGTCCAGCCTCCCATGTATTATACTAAAAACAAAAGTTAAAAATTAAAAAACAATCTGGAACTTACACATTGAATGAATCATCCTCTTCAACACTATTTCTCCATATCCTTAGTGCCCTGACTTGATCATTACACATTCAATGCATGTAACAAAATATCACACATACCCCATTCACATGTACAAATATTCTGTATCAATAAAAACATGAAATAAATTAATCTATTGCCAAATGCATCATAATCAGACTGCTGAAAACTGAAGGCAAAGAAAATATCTTAAAAACAGCCAAAGTTGTCAAAATGGAGTCACTTGTGTTAAAAACCCTGATAAATAGAACCAGGGGAGGCTGGGAAGGCCTTCTGTCTCATGCAGAAATGCCTGATAACAAGCACTATCACAAAAGACTCTGCAAAAACCACAAGGTTGCACAAAGGCCATCACAACCTAACAACAGCAAAAATACCTCTGTGAGGACATCTGCCCAGCAACTGCCTGTCCAAACCCTGACAGGCGCCACCCTTGTTATTGATCCTTGCAGCCAAGGATAATTATCTCAAAGCAATTATGTAATCCTCCTCATTTTTCCTTTTAAAATGTTTGTCTTCCTTTTCCTCCCTGAATACTCACATAGATTACTGTGTACTGTGGCACACATATTCCCACTGCAGTGCCTATACCCGAAGAAACATCATTTTCTTTAAAAAAAATAAAAATGAAAAGACATCTCAGGGGGCTATGCGTGCATTCCAAGACGCTTTCAGACTTTGTCTTGGGAACTGACTTCAGAGCCATCCTATGAGTCATACTTTACAGTCAGCTGATTTGATCACCCAACTTATTCTTCAGCTTTGCCTTTGAATAATTTTTGTTTGATTCCAAAGATAAAATCTTCTGTTAAATAATTACACTCTTCCAGCAAGCCTGCTTCTCTGTAGATTATAAATTTTTTGAGCCAAGAGAGCAGAGCATGTCTGGTTCAACTTTGGCCATCTGACCCCTGGCCAAGCACTTCAGAAATGCTTGATCTATACTTATTTCTGTGGTTGTTCCCGTTACTCCACAAGGCTGTTTCCATCCCGGTTATGTCTTCTAACTGCAGACCCCAAACACTGGTATGTTTGCCTTCTCTTCTCAGGTAGCTTTTTAGTGCTAAATAGTTAATAAGTATCCCAGAAAAGGAAGGGTTATTCTAAATCTGCACCCACCAAAACCCACAGTAGAAATGCCTTGTGGAATAAGCATCGACGATTTAGCTTTTTCTGTTGGTTAAGGTCACAGAGAACAGTCTGTCAACATTTTTCTCTATGTAGCTTTTCTTTTCAGGAGCATAGAATAAAGATGAAAAAGCACAGCTCTGGGAGCACACGAACAGAGAGCTGGCACTCGAGGGATTGATTATGTATTCACTTATTTATTACAATTTTTAAAAAATGGCCCAGCTGCTTCGACTTACACAAGCTGAGCTGAAATATTTCACTTCGTAGTATTCTCATCTGCTGGTTACAATGCTGAGTGAATTAATGCAAGGGATTTTTAACCCTAAAAGAAGAAAATCCAATTAAGTAAAAAATGTTAGCGCCTGAAACTGGGATTCAAACATTCCAGTGTTTCCGGGGGAATGCCCACTGCATGTTCCCCTCCTAGCATTGGCCCGCAGCAGCCACTCTGCCTAGGGGAGCACAGGACACCCCTCCCCTGAGGGACTTTCCCAGTTGCTCACCTGTGTCCCTCATGTGACGTAGAAGGCTCAGGCCCAGGGCGTTCGCTCCCTATGTCTTCACGTGGTCTTCCCTCTCTGTGTCCCTGTGTCTGTCCTAATCTCCTCTTCTTAGGGGGACACCAGTCATATTGGATTTGGGACCACCTCAATGGCCTTGTTTAACTTAATTATCTAACTGAAGGACCTATTAGGTACCATACAATGCCCCCAGGAGATTCCCATCCCCTGGTGAAGAACGTGAGATCTGATCACAGCTGCTGGGTGATTTCTCTCTGTTATTATCAGTTTGCCTCCTTAGTTGTGTTTTGGTCAAATGTTGGAATAGCCCAGCTCCAACTGTCTTAGACAGAAGGAGAAATTTGTTGGCTCATGTAACTGGAGAGTCCAGGGATGGGTTTGGCACAGGATGTGTTTGGTTCAGCTACTCAAGTGGTGTCAAGATCAGGCTTCTCTCATCTCTTGGCTTGTCCTTTCTGGTGTTGATTTTTTCCTCAGACAAACTCTCTTGTGGGGGCCAGATGGCTGCCAGCTGCTCTGGCCTCATCACCTGCAAGTCCATCAGAAATTTAACCTCCATCTCTCCTGTTCCAATGCCAATCCGTGACCTGATTTTTCTTGGTCCACACTGAGTTCCAAGTGCCAACTCATCTGTACCAGGCAGGTTTCAGTTGTAGAGGAGGAGGATGTGATGCCGGTAGTGGGTGTTGGCAGAACTGCTGGATGATCTGAAGGAGGTGGCTCCAGGCCCAACCTTCAGAAAAGACTCTCAGATGACAGCAGAACTGACCTGCTGCAGAGGTGATGCCCCTCAAAACAGCAAGGTGGAAAGTCTGGAGGCCACCACAGGACAACTAAGTCCGAGTTTACATGTTATGTTTGGACTTCAGGGATCAGGAGGCCAGGAAGCTCATAGCCCCACTGCGGCTGTCACCGACCTGCTTCTCACACCCAAGACACAAAAGTTGTTGCATGTCTGCCTTCCAAATCCCGCTTAAGTGGAGCATTTTGGATAATAATTTACATTCAAATCATTTCCCACACAAGAGTCAGAAACAGTATAGGACAGCACACTGGTGAGAGGTTGGAAGGAATTCTGAGAACCAGCCCACACCAGAGGCAGCTAGAATGGGCCAGGGTTTTACTTGGCCAGGCCTTGAACTTGCAGCTCTTGGGAGGGGAGAAAGTCAAGTCCATCTGTAGCTCAGGGACAATAGAGGAGATTGGTCATCCAGGGAAATTCAGAGTATATATGGTTGTCAGACCACTGCTAGAAGGAGAGGCAAAAGATCTGGGTGACAACCCCCCCCCCCCCAAACATCCCCTGTAAGGTATATGACGCCTTATCATTTACCAGCACTGTCACCTTCACTATTCCATTTGATTCTCATAAGAACCTCATGAACAGAGACGGTCAGATAAAATTATTGCCATTTTATAGACAATGAAGTCCAAACTCAGAGGTTAAGAGCTCTCCTAAGTGAATCCTTCGCAGCTGGTGAGTGGCACAGCTTAGATTTAGATCCAGTGTCTGGATCAAATCCTTTTCCCTGATGCTGTGTCAGAATGTAGAAGAAACTTCTTTCTAAAACAAAGGTGCCAGTCTTCACCCATGCAGAACCTCGTTCCAGGGGAACACATTTTCCTGCTTTCTGGAAGCTATGCCCAGACGGAGCACAGGTGCTGGAGGGTGCTGGTGGGACGGTAGGTGGAAAAACACATCACTGGGGACACTTTGTGCCCCCCCCTTTGTTTGGTCTTTATTCAAAGAATGAACTGGCTTTTCACAGTTGTTTGTTTAATGATCAATCTTCCAAGAAGCTACAGTATTATTGTGAATATCTATTAATAAATGTAGGGCATAGAGAAATGGGCCATTTCTCCCAGTGATATTTTTAGCATTAGCCATTCTCACGCAAATGCACAAAATCTTCTTCGATAATAGATCAAAGCACCCCCTCCCCCAGCCTTCCTTGTGGGCTATGAAATGACAGGGTTTGCATAAACCTGATTAGAGCCACACAGAGCTGTTAGCATCACAAATGCCTCCTGGTGTCAGCACCCAGGAAGGCCTTCCCTCTCCTGAACAGGGAGCCAGAGCTTCCTCAAAGGGGATTTGCCCCTGGCCAGTGGGGCAATGTGAATTTGGGGGTACCTTCTTGGGAACGAAGAGACAACTTGAGAATCTACCCCAGAAGTTCTGCCCTTCAGAGCCCTGCACCACTGCTGCTGTGTGCACATGGGCCACCCCATGGGCAGTGGGGCTCAACTTGGTTTGGCATCAAGAAGGTTCTGTTGCAGGTGGTTGGGTCAATGGACTGCTCACCATCCTGCTATAGAGAAGGCCTTTGTGAGGAGCTGATCATGCCCAAGTTTTGGTCACGTCCAAGCCTGGCCTTGGTTTTCTCTGCTCTCAATTGTTTCATTTTATCAAAGTTAAAGAAATACTTCTGTTATGGGCTGAATTGTGTCTCCTCAAAAATTCATACATTAAAGCCCTAATTCCCAGTACCTCAGAATTTGATCTTATTTGAAGATAGGTCCTCCAATTAGATCATTAAGGCTAAACGAGGCCATTGAGGTGGGCCCTAATCCAATATGACTGGTGTCTCCAGAAGAGGAGATTAGGACAGACGCAGGCACACACAGAGGAAAGGCCCTGTGAAGACATAGGGAGAGAATGGCCATCTGTAAGCCAAGCAGAGGGCCACGTGGGAAACCAACCCTGCTGCCACCTTGATCTTTGGCTTCTAGCCTCCAGAATTGTGAGAAAAAAAGTTTCTGGCATTTAAACCACTTAGTCTGGAGAACTCTGTTATGACAGCCCTAGCAAATAACTATATCTTCCCTCAAGAGCAAAGGCAAGTATGATTTCCTACCATCTCTGCCCTCTAGCCCTTCTTCTTAATAGAACTGCTGATCATTTGCCCTCTGGATTCAGAGATGGCGATGAGGCTACTACAGGGAGGTGTGTGCTTGGCCTTGTTTCTCACTGACCACAGAGTCATCCACACATGCTCACTCTCCTGCTTTTTCTTTCTAGGGCTAAGGATATGCAAAGGCTTCCCAGGTGCTTCTGTGTGGAACATTCTGCAGAGGGGAGCTGAGAGAAGGAGAGGGCCTACTTGCATGACCCGCCTCCTTGGTCCCCTCTGTTCTAGGCAATCGACTCACTAAACCGTGCAGCTCCATTTCCTCTCTGCATCTGTGGTTTAATCCAGCAGGCACCGCCTTCCCTAGTTCATTCCCAACTATGGCAGCACATCACACAGACACATGTACAGCTGGGTTGCCTCATGTTTCCTGAACAGGGGCTGCCTTGTGAGACAAGGCCGGTGTGCTGTGCAGGCTCATCGTGATGCTGAATCTGAGCTGATCAGACATTATGGATGATGACAGCTCATGCACCATCTTCTTGCTCACAGCCCTTCATGGTAGGGCCATTATTCTGGCCATAGTGTTTATTTGTAAGCATTGTGAAATCTGAGGCGAGTAAGGAGTGTCCACACCACTGATGGTGTGTACTTCCTCTCCCCTCCAGGAAGTCTTGTAACACTTACTGTTTGATCCCTGGTAGTCTTCTCATCCACACCCCAAGACAACCATATATATACTCTCCTCTCTCCTTACCCATCTACTCTTTGTGGGGAGGGCTCTGCCGAGACCATCTTCGCCCTCCCCATTGTACTCAGCACACATCCTGACCTGCTTTCGGGCTCAGTATTTCCTGAAAGAATAAATTATGCTCAATTTGCTCATAAATAGTGATTTTAGTTTCAAAGTATTTCTCCTTTTTCATCTTAACCAGGTGTCCTCAAACTACGGTCTGTGGGCCACAGGCCGCCCTCTGTGGACATTTTTCTGGCCTGCCGGGTGTTTTTGCTGCCACTGCCTGTCCTGCTTAGCAGCCAACTCATCCTGGGGCCCGCAGTCCAGCCCTCCAACGGTCTGAGGCACAGTGAACTGGCCCCCTGTTTAAAAAGTTTGAGGACCCCTGATAACTGTTAGTACAGTTAAGGAAACAGAGACACATAAAAGTAGAAGGGTCTTAGGGCAACATTCCTCTCATTTTCCAACCCAGTTGTTCTATCGTTCTCTCTGGATTTGAAACTCTTAAGGTGAATCAGTCTCTCCCCAGATAATTGGCACATCTTCCATGGTGCCTGGACTGGAATAGGCATTCTGTGAACAGACACTGGTTGAATGAATGAATGAATGAATGAGCAAGTGAGGAGTAAAGCCTCATTCAGAGTAGAGTATGGATGTTCTTATTTAGCACTTGTCTACCCAATAACTAAAAGTTTCACTGAGAACATTGCTTTGGAAAGATTTTCATCAAGTGTCCCATCCTCAGTAGAAGCCATGATCTTGGTGATCTGGGCCAGAGTCCAGAGCATCTCACAACAAGAAACTTTCTCCAAAGCCTCCCATTTGATGCTAATAATTTGTGTGGATTGTGCATCTTACTCTCAAACATAGCTGTTTTCATGTCTACACTGAAATAGTTCAAATTATCCATATCTAAGTAAGGCTGATTCTCTATGAGGATGCCCGCTGCAGTTCCCAGTGGCTCCTGCTTGTGGTCCAGTTCCTACAAGTGTCTGCATACCTGAGTGATTAGCAAAGGCCCGGCAGAGTGAGTCAACCAGTCCGCTGAGTGCAGGAAGAAAGCAGTAGACCCGTTTTGTATGCATTGCTGATGTTACCTTCTTACTGTGTGTTTTATATTATTAATATGTTACATGTCACTAATTAATAATATAGTACATGTCACTAAATAAATAAATATACACATAATGTGCACACCCTTTCAAGAAGTTTTCACTAGATGGAGGGTTTGGCACTATCTGAAGTGTCTGGAGACCATTAGCCTAGACCAGCTGTTCTCAACTTGTGGGTTGAAACCCCTTTGCAACAATGAAAATACATCCTGCATATCAGATATTTATATATGATTCATAACAGTAGCAAAATTATAGTTATAAAGTAGCAATGAAAATAATTTTATGGTTGGGGTCACCACAACATGAGGAACTGTATTAAAGGATTGTGGCATTAGGAGGTATTAAGAAGGTTGAGAACCACTGGCCTAGACTAAGAGCCAGCTGTTCTGCATAGTCTGAATTCTGGGTTTGGACTGTCCCTCCCCTCCTGTTCAGGTGGGGAGCTCCTCCTTCCCTCCCTCTCTCTCTTCCTGTTCTCTCTACTGGTTGTAGTGCAAGCTGGGTAAGAACAGCCTAGAAAGGAACAGGGACTACCATGGGCAGCTCTGCTGACTTGCTCGGCCTATCCAGAAACCTAGAAGGGGTGCTGCTTCCCTGCAGAGCAAGCCCTCACACTCAGACCCTCAGAAAGAAAACTCTCCTAATGCTTTGCACCCTCGTAGCCCCCAGAGGAAGCCTGGACTGAGGCCCCCTCATCACCATTCCAGGCCCTGCCTCTGAAAGGCAGGTCACCAGGAGTGTGACCAGAAGGCCCCGTGCTCCTGCCCTGTGGGTGGGTGAGCAGAGTGCCTCAGGCCTGTGGACACCACACTAGCCAGTGCACTGAGCATCTCAGGGTTGGGCTCAGTCTGTATCTGTGCCCAGCCTGGGCAGTACAGCTGCTGCCTCTGGGAGACCTAGGCCCAGGCCTCTCCCACCCTCCTCTCCTTGCCCACCCTTCCTGCAGGCCAGGGCACAAGCCTCTGCCCCTCTGAGGCCACAACGACTCACTGCTGTCTTTGTCCCTCTAAAGTTCCAAGTAGGACCCCCACCTCTCAGCAGAGGACACTTTAAGGTGCAGCCAGCACAAAGTGACTGAGCTTTGCTGTCAGACAGTTCTGAGTTCAAATCCTGCCCCCCACACCCTTGAGAGTTCATTAATCTTTGGTGAGTTGCTAATACTAAGCCACCATCAGCCTTTTCTCCTCCTTGAAGCAGGTGTGAGGGAGGGCCTGGACCAGTGACTGGGCTCAGTGCCAGTTCTGCCACTCACTCCCTGTCCTGGGCCTTGCAAGGCCACACAGCCCCGCAGTGTAATGACAGTCCCTGTCACCTTGGGTGGTGATGAACTCAAATGAGATGATGCTTCTGGCTGTCATGACCCTTGTGTGATCACTGTTGTTGTTATTGCTGCTGAGAGTGCCTACAGAGGGCCTGGCACACGGTCGGCATAAATAAGTGCTGGGTAAGTGAGCGTGTGCACAGCTCTGGGCCCAGTCCTTGTCCTGGTGCTCTCCCATCCGCATCAGCAGCTCCCAGTGCTCAGCCACGAGACCAGCACAGAGTGTGAGGCTGGAAGGGCCTGATTTTCAATTGTTTGAGGCTCCTGTTAGAAGCTGATGGAGGGCAGTGCCCATAGCTAAGTGGTTATGGTGCCAGTCACATACACTGAGGCTGGCAGGTTCAAATTCAGCCTCAGCCTGCTAAAACAACAATGACAACTACAACAAAAAAATATCTGGGCATTGTGGCAGGTGCCTGTAGTCTTAGCTACTTGGGAGGCTAATGCAAGAAAATTGCTTAAGCCCAAGAGTTTGAGGTTGCTGTGAGCTGTGACTCCACGGTGTTCTACCCAGGGCAACATAATGAGACTCTGCCTCAGAAAAAAAAGAAGGATGGCACCTGTGGCTCAAAAGAGTAGGGCGCTGATCCCATAAGCCAGAGGTAGCAGGTTCAAATGCAGCCCTGGCCAAAACTGCAAAAAAAAAAAAAAAAAAAAAAAAACAAAAAAAAACCTGATGGGGAATAAGGGGCTTGTTCTGATAGGGGGGGGAGGAGAGTATTCTACAAGATATGCCCGGTGATGGTGTTTTACCAAGTTTTTAACCAGGGGGTTGCAGACAAAGGACCAG
>CAUYQV010072917.1:0-11811 GCA_963574575.1 Galagoides demidoff
TTGATACAATGATCAACCAAATGACATGAAAGTTATGTTAACCAGCTTGATGAAGGTGTTTCAAATTGTATATGAAACAGCACAATGTACCCCATGTTTGCATCAATGTATACAGAAATCAATTAATAAAAAAAAAAAGAAACAAAAAGAAGTTAAAAAAAAAAAAGAAAATCACTGACATATTCCTATTCTAAGATTATGGCCTTTATGACCATTTTAAATAAATATGTTCATGTAGCTAAAAGTTACACATATAAATAATGAATACTGTTCTGCAAGACAAAAAAAAAAAACACAATAACTAAGAAAATGACATGAAGGCTATGTTAACCAATTGGATGAAAATACTTCAAATTGCATATAAAAACAGCACACTATACCCCATGACTATATTAATGCACACAGCTATGATTTAATAAAAGAAAAATTGTTGGTCCTTGATATCAGCACTTAAAACAGCTGTCTGTGAGAGAGAATGTGCTGAATGGTTTCAGACCTTTCAGGAGAGCCCTCTATTCTGCACCGGGTGGAAGTTGCTGTAGTGTGAGTGCCTGTAAGAGCCCAGCAGAAACACCAGTGCACGTTTTCATATTTACATTCATACCGATACCACAGGACTCTTGATCTGCATGACACATGGCCCATGCCTCCAGGCTGTGCAGACTTAAGGCACAGTGGCAGCCCCAAGGGAGAGGTGACTTACAGTGGCTCAGGCAGACACTACTCATACTAAGTTTCCATGTGCTTGACCAATGGCTACTGCACAGAGATGCACACATGGGGCTCTAACTCTCCAGGCGCTGCCGGGGCAGAGCCCAGGTAATCCCCGTGAGTTAGCCGATGCCGTGCCTCCTGTGCTGGCTGCCCGCTCATCACAGACTGGCAGGCCATTTGTCTGTGGCAGCTCAGCAAATCCCACAGATCCTTCTGGGCCTTTCGCAGTAGGCTTTTCATACCTTGAATCTTATTTAATGTTCATGAAAAAGCAGCTGCGGCTTGACGTACTCATAAAAGTCTTGCTGGAAATTAACACCTTGCTCAAATAAAAACATAAAGGTAAGTATGTATCTGAGGTCATTTTGGAAAGAAAGCAATATCCTCACCAGCAAGGGCCCAAGACAACAGATGCCCTGGTGACAGCTCTCTCCAAAATGTTAGGGCTCTAGTTGTGAATTGCTGAACCATCTGTGGCAACCTCTTTCCATCAGGAAAGGCATTAAAGAGAGGTTCAAGCATCTTGATTTCTGTCTCCAAAGCCAGGTATTTCTCAAATATGTATCACTGATCACAAATTGAGTAGAAGCAGTGACAGAAATTAAAAGTGGATTACCGTGACTGTTGTGGCAAATATATATTTTTAAAGCCCCTTAGTTTATAACCCTCAAAGTTAACTAAACAAAAACCAAGCACATTCTTCCAATTATCTACCATATTTTTGTTGTTCAATAAAGAATCAAACAAAAAAGGAAACATGGTAACATAGTGAGGCATCATTAGGATGTCAATTGGGAAAATTAAGTCTTAAATTTTATTAATCAGGAAAACAAAACACACAATTTAACAATGATTGTGTTGGTATCTCCGTGACTTGTAGTCATGGCATTTTCAAAGCAAAATGTAGATGTGGTGCTCCTAAGCCCTCTCCAGTCACCAGAAGAGGCAATGTCTGGTGACTTCTGGTAATATGCTAAAACAGTTTCTGTAAAAGCATAGAGCCTGCACTTTTAGGGTCTCAAGAGGCTGAGGCAGAAGGATCGTTTGAAGCCAGGAATTGCATGGGCAACATAGCAAGACCCCATCACTGGCAAAAAAAATTAGCTATGCATGGTAGCTTATGCCTGTAGTTCCTAGCTAGCTGGGAGGGTGAGGCAGGAGGATCACCTGAGGGTAGGAGTTAGAGGCTGCAGTGAACAATGAGTGCCTGCTACTGCACTCCAGCCTGGGTGACAGAGTGAGACCTGGTCTCCAAAACAAACAAACAAAGCACAGAGTGTATTTGGGGACCAGCGGTCAGTCCAACACAGTTGAGGTGAAGGGCGGTTGGCATGGGAAGGTTTTGGGGGGGGGGGGCACACAAAGGGTGGCTGAGAATGTCACTTGAGTTCCTGAACAGCAGTGATTCTCAAATTCTTGATGCACAATGGAGTCACCTGAGAGGTTTAAAAAAATCTTGGAGCCAGACATCACTCCAGATCTGGAAATCGGGAATTACACATTTCTAAAGCTCTCCAGGTAATTCAAATGTGCTGCCAAATTTGAGAACCAGTAGTATGGAAATGTGCTTTTCCAACTTTGAGGTGCATACAAATCTTTTGGGACCTTATTAAGATGCAGATTCTTACTCCTGAGAGCAACCCAGTAACTCTGCATTTTAACAAGATCCCGGTTGGATGCTGAGGCTGCTGGTTCATGGCTAGGTTGAGATACAAAACTATAGATGACAGGAAACCTCCAAAATTTCTGTGTGTGGGAGTGATGTAACCAAAGGTGAGCTTTCCAAAAAGGCATCAAGCATCCCTTAGCAGAAGTAAACTTAAAAGAGAAGGACTGAGAGAGCTGACCAGGAAAGACCTACGGAGAGAGGCCAAGAGATGGAGTTAGAGGAGCCTGAACAGTTCTGGGTAGCAGATTCCCTGAGGAGAATTAACCCTATCATATTCAACACCACCCCTCAGGGGGCTGTTGCTATGGGGAACCTGCTAGGATCCAAAGACACTATTAAACTAGAGTCTACTTTGAAACACGGTCCTTCCAGCAGTCTGAGTTACTGCACAACACAGTGGGGTGTGGAAGCCGATGCCTTTGACTTCTCCTATGGAAAAGACTTCATGCCCACCCAGATCACGTCCTTCTCCTCCAGGTACATGGGGGTATTGCCTAACCCCTTCGCAGCTGGGAAAGCCGGTATCTGGTTCTCATCATCAGCTCAGGTGGCTTCCTTCCCTGCAATCCTGGCCGCCCCGAGAGAAACTAAGTAGAAGCCATACAGGCCAGGTCTGTGTGTAAGACCTGGAGATGCCCCCATCCACACATGGGTGGAGTGAGGAGCACACTTCGGTTGGGCTAAATCACATAGAGTTTGAGGCTGTTAGTGCCATAGAAGCCCAGCAGATCCTGATGATACGCTAACCAAGCGGCTCCGTGACCTGATGCTTCCAGCAGCCCAGGGAGCCTGCTGGACATTGCCCCAGATTCCATCCAGATGGGAAGATGTTGCTTAAAGATCCTTATCTTAGTGACTCTTGTAACCCCTCAGGCCCCCACGGTTCAGAAGGGTTTCCTCAGCTTTCCTGTAAGTGCGATATTTCCACAGTAAAGCGCTCTCAGCTGTGATGCTCTCCCTTTCCTTCCCTTGTCCCCCCCTGCCACGGCCAGTGAGCGTCAGACATTATTACTTGGCTCATATCTTTGCTTCAATCCAGATTTCATTTTCTCCATTCAGAGTTCTAACTACACAGCATGACACAAATCTGTTGTTAAGAAAATTCAAATAATACTAGATTTTTTTTAATTAAAAAAAAAAATAAGTGTTGCTTTGAAGCTGAGGATTTTGCTTGATCCTCTTTTCCAACCTCTCACTTTGCACCAAACCAAAGACAGTTCAGAGGGCTCTAAGGTCACTCAGCTAAACTTCACCCTGAAATGAGATATTTGAAGTCTGCAAATGAATGTAAAACAGGTTCTGTGTGAACAAGGTATTAAAATAGTGACCTGCAACCACTTCAGAGGTGAATCACCAATTCTAGTTGTACCTCATGACTTTGTCTTTGTTTGTTGAAGTCCACACCTATTTCTCAAGTGAAGAGTGAGGAATGTCCTAGGCGAATATTCTTTTTAGTACAAGACGGTATCAGGAAGCAAAAAGAGAACTGTGTTGAATACTTGATATTTTCAAATTTAATTAATGAATAAGCTGCACCCCAATTTTTCATTTGTAAATGACAGAGTTGGAAGTCGGTTCATCTCCAGAGTTCTGTGCAATGCTGGCCTAGGATTCCCTTTAGTGGTGGATGTGACTCTATCTTGGCTGGAAATTTGAGTACTTTTCCAAGGATGGCTTTACTTCCTCTCTGAGACACTCCTATACATTGTCCCATCCTCCACCCATCAGTCAGTTTCCTTTACCTCTTTCTTATATGACTCAATTAAAAAAAATTTCAAAATTCACTCAAATCAATCATCAGGTCGGCCATCAATTTGCTCTCTTGGCATAGATAAAATCTTGCCATTGTTATGTGGCTAAATTTGCAGCCTGTTAAAAATAAAGCCCATGTAAAATTATAGGTACTTTCCACATTTTGACAATAAATAGGTATGTCACTTTTCCAAATAAAAAAAAAAGAGAGATTAACATATACACAGAATTGGACAAGATCTTAGCACCCTTCCAAAAAGCTGATTTTTTTCCTCTTTCTGTTAGGCTGAAAAACTCATCTAACCAGAGAGACTCACTCTGAAGAGATTCTAGTTGGTTCTGTTAAAATTTTTATTATCTTCATTGCTTACTTAGTCATTGATTCTGTTCTCTATGGTTGGATAAGTTCTGTTTGTCAACATAGGAAGATTCACTCACACAGGCTGCTTCCTGCTACTGGGGCCCAAATAAATGAATGTCTTCCATGCTGTATTTTTTAAAATTAGAAATTCATTATAAAAATAATATATGCTCATAGTAAAATCTTTAAATTGCCTACATGTAAACTGAAAAGTAGAATGTACCTCCAATTCCAGTCCTCAGTTGTAGAGATCACAGTTGCTAACAATTTCATTTGCATTTTTTAGGTGTTTTCTATGCACAAAATAAGTCTACATGTTTATACAAACAGAAAATGTGATAATAAATAGAATAGCATATAACTTGGTTCTTTTAATGTATCTTTGTCTTCTTTACTTATTGGCATATAATGCCATTTTATAATGGTTACTAGTATTCCATTATATAAACATTCTACAACCTGATCAGTCTTCTTCTTTTTTTTTTTTTTTTTTTTTTTTTGAGACAGTATTAATATTTTGCCCATAGTAGAGTACTGTGGTGTTACAACCCACAGCAACCTCAAACTCTTGGGCTTAAGTGGTTCACTTGCCTCAGCCTCCTAAGTAGCTGGGACTACAAGTGCCTGCCACAATACCCAGCAATTTTTTTGTTGCAGTTGTCATTGTTGTTTAGCTGGCCAGGGATGGGATCGAACCTTCTAGCCTCGGTGTATGTGGTTGGAGCTGTAACCACTGTGCTATAGGTGCTGAGCCATCATCAGTCTTGATCAACAGTTTCCAGCATTTTATGCAACATTGCAGTGAATATACCAGTACAGACATCATTCAATACCTGTATTGAGATACTTGTGGGATAAATACAGTTTATGCCAAAGAGTATATATATTTTCAGTTTTGATATATGTTGTGAATCTATCTTCGAAAGGGGCTGTACCAATTTCCATGGCCACAGATACCAGAGATGGTTAGTACCCATCATCCAACACATTTGACAGCCCTGAGAATTATCAACTTCTACAACTTTTGCTAATCCTATAGCTGAAAAAGTGTAACTCGAGGTGAATGATTTGTATTTCTCTAATTATGAGTAAGGCTGAGTAATGCTTCCTATGTTCACAACAGTCTGTTTCACACTTGCTGACTGCTAAGACCTCTTTGTTATGTTAAGGAATTGGCCTCATCACATCCTGGTGGTTGTCCTTCCCACCGTCTCCCTAGTTTGTTATACATCCTTGATTCAATTTCTTGGTACAGTTTGTTGAGCAGAAACTTTAAATCTTTATGCGGATAAATTCATCATTCTTTTCTTATATGACTTCTGGGTTCCCCATTAGGTTTACTTTTCTAAGAAAGAAAGAACTGCTTCTAATTTAATTTCTATAATCAGCTGAAAGTAGTTGATGGAGTAGTTGAATGGAGTAGCTAGCTCCATTACTTATGTATGGTATGACCTTACAAGTTACTCCTCCTCCCAGAAATTCAATTTTTCATCTGTAAAACTGGGATAATAAAAGCTACCTGAAAAAGATTACTGTCAAGACCAAGTAAAATAATGTACTTACGACTCAGTGCCCAGCACACAGGAAGTGTTCAATAAATGGTGGCTCTGTGTCCCCTAGAATTTAAACACCATCATCCCTTAACAGCTCCAGTGCATGAGAGACAGGCCCACGGTAAAGCCATGTCCTCTGGGAGACCACTGGGGAGGAAAGCACAGCACCTGTGGGCCCGGGGCCTGGCTGGCAGTGGTACTGCTACACGTGCTGATGCTGCATGACTTCCCACGAAGCAGGGCTCATTCTCAGCATAGTTCTTAGGTCACTTTAGAATTGAAGAGATTTTTCAGTAATTCTGGGATTTGGACTTGCTGAAAAGGCTCAGGACAAATGCCAGAGAAGGCTATATGGGCACACAACTTTTGGGGAAGTACAACATCATTACTTTAACTTCCACGAGAATGAAAAGAAAAAATTGCTCAAAAGTAAAAAGGAGAATTTGAGTCAAGATATAAAAGTATAAAAATGTATATGGCACTTCACATGACAGTCCCCCTCTGTTAGATGAGAACTCATAAGCCCTGTACATTGCCAATGCCTTTAGAATACGCAGAAGGACGTATGCATACCCAGTTGAAGGTATATGCTGAATATTCATACTCAGCCTCTGGTTTGATTTTATTATGGCTAAATAGATCCAAAAAATAAAAAAAAAATTCCTTCAAGGTAAACATTAATGTTTTTATTTTAATAGACCATGTATAGAGTCAATTTTTTTTTGGCCCGGCTGAGTTTGAACCCATCACCTCTGGCATATGGGGCTGGCACCCTACTCCTTGAACCACAGGTGCCGCCCTATAGAGTCAAATTTTAACCAATTTTTACATAAAGGAATATAGCTTTCCTGTAATTTCTAAAGACGATAAACTAATACTCAGGAAAAAGGCTAGACTACTACTAATGAGTTATAATGTAATTGATTCAGAGGGGCAGTAGCTTTGGGGGTTAAATTTCAATTTCCATGTAGGTAGGAAATACGTTACCCATTGTTAACTTGGCACTTAGGTCTACTGTTCAGTTACCAGGCCTAACACACATTGACCTGAGCTACTGAAAGAAAAACTATAGATTAGCTATAGTCCTACAAACATGTTTTCAGTTAGGTTTTAGTCAGAGAACCCAATTTGTTTATTTCCCACAGAAACTCGAACAGGGTGGCAATGACATCCTCCACCCTACATGACCTTCCTATGTGACTCTGGCAATTATCCCTTTGAGAGGTGCTTTTTTCTCATTGAAAATGGGTGGGCTTTTACGAGTACTTCCACTAACAGAGGGCATCAGAAGTGATGCTATGTGACTTTTGAGGCTGGATGACTAAAAAAGTGCAGCTTCTTCCAAATGCTCACTGGACTACTCCCTGTTGGAGCCATCCGCTATCATATCTGGAGTCTAACAATCCAGAGCCCACCAGAGTGAGGATGCCCAGGCCACTGGGAGAGGTCATATTCTCTCCAGCCAAAATCCCAGCAAGTCCCAATGGCTAGCCAGTGTTTGGGGCTAATAATGTGACCTCACCATCGAGCTACTCCCAGTCTTTGAGTCTTCTTGGACAAGGCCTCAACATCACAGAACAGAGATGTAGCTCTGTTCATCGCATGAATGTAATAAAATCAGTGCTTTATGTCACAAGGTTTGGAGGTAGATTTTATACAGCAATAGATAACCAGAGTTTTTACTCTAGGTTTATTTGAAAACAGGCTACCTTGCAACTGCTAAGGATAAATGATTCCCTGGAGCGCTGCAAAACTTGCCCAGGAACAATGTGAACACATTAGCCACCTTGCCCATTAATATCTTGCTCAACAGCCACATGTGGGAAGCAGTTGTTCATCTCCACCCCAATGTAAACGCTCAGCCATGGATTCCTCATAAATCATCAGGTTGCTCCAGGATCAGTGGTGAGGGCACAGATCTGGTGAGCGTTTTTCAAAAATAAAATAAAATATTTAGATCATCTTGCAAGTTGCTTTTCAGATGCCACATTTTTCTTTTTCATCCACTTCCAACTGACAACGCATGACAGTTGTCTCTGTGGCTGTTTAACCTTAAAAACATTTATCCTGAGATCATTAAAGATGAATGCCAACCTGGATTTGCTATGTGTACAAGCAAACTAACAGGATGTTACCATGCCAACAAGATACAATAATAACTTGTTGTTAATATTTATTTTTGCAAAACAGATAAAATCTGAATTCCCTAACATAGGGTCTAACACAAAACCACGGTATGGGAAAGGGGAAATAGGACATTGATTAACCTGAGCCCATGAGAACCACAGGGTGTAACACAAAATGATGGTATGGCAAAGGGGAAATACAGTATAGGTTAACCTGAGCCCACAAAGATTGGGATTTCTGGTGGCGGGGGGAGAAGGGGAGGACCACTGGTTAAAAAGCCAGAAATTGCTCCTCCCAAAGCTTAGGAGGGCTGGCAGCAATCTGGTGGGTCTGGTGACAGCATCACTAATTTGACCTTTAAGACACCTGTGAAACATCTGGACTAACATACAAGCATACAAGTGCAAAACAGCAACAAGCACATCATGTCCCACATGCTCAAAGGCATAATTCAATATATTAGAATATATATGTTTTCATGCCAGCATCTCTTACAGATTTTTTGTATATTATGAAAATAATTTAACATTTCTTTACTAATGTTGTTAGCAGTAAACAGATTAAAATTTCTGACCATTAGGCAGTGTTTTTTTGAAGCTCCTCATCTTCTGCCTGTATATTTTACTTTGATCTGGAGTTTCCCAAAATAGCCTTTTCAAAGTCAGTTCTGAACATGACTTTGCAGTGCCTAGTCCAGTGAGTGGGGACTTAACCAATAAATTTTGATGGGCAGAAAAGGAAACCTAAGGCCAGAAGAATGAGGCTTGCCAAAGGATATACCAAGGGCTAGTTATTACTTTGAAAGCTGGGGTTGAGATCAATTTTAAACAGCCTGGCTTAAACTGCTCTCCAAATCAAGTTCTTCCTACTCCCTCCAGCAGAGGTGGCCAGGCTCCTCGAAGTGTCCCTTATTCACAGTAGTCACCCGACAGAACAGTCACCTCTGGACTAAAGCTGGCCCACTGCAATAGTGACATCAGGGTGTTGTAAAGAAGTCTAACTGTTCACCTCTGTTGCTACAATTCAGGATGGGCTGGAAGGATTGGACAGGGTAGTTGGGAAGCCAGCCATTGGCTCTCTAGACTCGAATCTACTCAACACTTCAGTCTGGGGAAAGAGAAGGAGAGGCTCACAGGAGAGCACAGGGGGAATGTTGGTTCCTGTACCTCGCTCACCAATAACAAAGCCTTCCCCCAAAGCATTTATACATAAAAGGGAGAAAAATCCTTCTCTGAAATGGCAGAAACGAACAAACTACTGATTGGCTTTGTCCTGAAATGACAGGTCTCCTTCCCATTGGCTTTCAGCCTGTGTTTTGGGTGGATCTGCTTCCTTCCTGGGCTGTGAAGAGCCTCCCGATGCTACTTGCAGCCTCCTGCACGTGGCATCCTGTGCCTCATGGGTTCCATGATATTTAGGGCCAAGGATCTTGAGTTTCTTCACTTCGTGAACAGAAATGATTAAAAAGAAAAAACTGTTCTCTGGCTCCACTTACTTTTTTTAAATCGCTATAGGTAAGCACTTACACATTTTTTTTCTGGCTGGTAAGTCAGCAATTTGAAAAACTTCAGAAGTTTAAACAGAGAACTGGGAGTCACAGAAACCTGTCTTACCATAGTCCTTTTGCAGATATATTGGAATTAGGCTTCTGTTAGCAAGAGAATCTGGAATTAGGCTTCTGTTAGCAAGAGAATCAGCTGTTGGCTTAGTTAGATTAGATCCTTAAATTTTCCTTTCAAAATCCATTCCACCTCTCCATTCAGTGAACCAAATGCTCCCTTAGATGACAGGCACTGGGACTTTTCAAGATGGTATTTAAGAGGGAGAAAGGAAGGAGTTTCCTAGAAGTACTAAGCAGTGCTTGAATTTATCTTGTTGACTCTATCTAGGGTAAGGGTGATGGAAATGTCCCCTGGAAACAAAGCATAGCATTTGCAAACAACACAGAGGGCAGTAATAATGAAAATAAACGAAATCATCTCAGTTGGCAAGAATCCTTAGAGAATGACGTGCAGGTTTAATTTCCTTGATCCCTGGAGACTCATAAGGACATCCCTTGGTTTCCCTCTTGAAGGACTCGTTCTCAGCTGTAGTTTTGTGGACTTGTGCACAGGGCTCAGGAGGTGATGGGTGAGCTGCCAGCATGGGGCAGGGGACTGGGGCAGACTGGTGGTCTTTATTAATAGAGCCAGGACATCAGGGACAGTCTTTTGAAGACCTGGATCATGATTCTAAAGACAATGCTTATTGCACAATGGTAACACCATTATGTATCTGAATGCAACTAGATTGTTCACAAAGCTTTAGGAGGCAGACATACAGGAAACTGCATTAGGGAGGTGAAATGATGCACTCTCCATCAAACTGCTATTTTGTAGCAGAGGCAGACAAGACTCAAGTTTTCCAGATCCTACATTGGTGGTCTGTCCAGTATCTCAAGAAATTCTTTTCTTGACCTGAAGATATAGCCAAGGAATTCTGAGAATTAGCACCTTCCAGACTGACCTGGCACACCAGGGTTAGAGATGCAACTTCTCACCAAGAAATAATAAAATGTGTTCTTTCTTCCTCCCAGAAGATGACATCACCATTCACGTGGTTGTTCTGTCTGAACCTGGGACCTGTCCTTGTCTCCTTTCCCTCACAGCATTCTCTATGTGCTCTGCAGATTCCTTCCATCCCTGTGCCCATCCTCCCAGTCAAAGTCACCTTTACCCTCCATCCAGACTGTAGAAATTCTAGCAGCCCTCTGTTTCCCCTCTCCTCTGACAGTCCATTCTCTCAAGAAGTCAGATCATCTGCTAAATGTGAAAATCTGTAATGCCCCCTAAAACTTGCTATCATACTTAGAACAGCCCTACACTTCCCTGCCCCTGCCCACTTCTCTCAACACAGTTCCTCCCACAAACATACCAAGTACAATCCTGCCCCAGTGCCTTTGCACATGCTACTCCTGTTACTTCCCTACAATTCACATCCCTGTTCTCAGAGGAGTCTTCCCTAATGCTCCTTAAAATAAGCTACTGCTTTTCACTTCACTCTCTATCCCCTGTATTCTTCTTTACTTTTCTTCCTATTTAAAACACACTGGAAATGAACTTGTTTACTTGCTGAGTTATCAATGTCTTTCCCAATACCCTGGGAACTCCATGAGGATAATGTGCCATCCTTGTCCCTGTGTATTCACCCACATCTGAACAGAACCTGGCACACAGCAGGGTCAGTATCTGCTGAGCGCATGGATCAAAGAAAAACATGCAAGGCATAGGGGAAAAGCCTCATCTGCTCCACTGAGGATGGAACATAGTGGAAAAGAATTTATAATAAGTGGCCCCTTTGGATAAAGTCAAGCTGCCCAAGGTAACATCTTTGAAAATGAATTCCATCATCCCACCTCACACTTTTTGGCAATTGAACATATTAGAACACTACATTTAAAAAAGTATACATGGCTCAATCAGCTAAGGCACCAGCCATGTACACCTAAGGTGGTGGGTTCGAATCTCCAGCCCGGGCCCGCCAAACAACAATGATGGCTGCAACCAAAAAATGGCTGGGCGTTGTGGCGGGTGCCTGTGGTCCCAGCTACTTGGGAGGCGGAGGCAGGAGACTCGCTTGAGCCCAGGAGTTGGAGG
>CAUYQV010072918.1:0-39124 GCA_963574575.1 Galagoides demidoff
TATATTCTAGTTCTAGAAAAGTTCACTTGTACCCTTGTTAGACAGATATATAGGTGATCTTTCCGGTCACCCTCCCACCACCCATCCGCCCTTCTCCCCTCCCCTTCCTCACCCCCTCCCCATATTCTTGGGCTAGAATTAAGTTGGGTGCTATAGGCAACTGTTTTTGCTGGATGGATAAGAATATCTTTATTGTAGCCTTTTCCAGTAATATTACCATTTAACATCCCCTTTATTTGCCTTGGTATTACTACTGTCATCTTTGATTTAGATAGTTTTTTCTTCTCACTGGATCTTAGAAGAATGAGAGATAACACCATGCCTTACTTCTGATTATAACACCCATGGAGTCTGGGTCTCTGTAAACTTCTAGTTACCTAGGAAGGATCTGCACTAATTTTCTTCTGAAACAAGGAAACCAGTTTTTCTTAGTGTGCGTACACATCGCTTATTGTGGAATCTTTTCTGCCTTTCCTATCTACCTTTCTTTACATTATAAAGATTATTTGTTGTTTAGAATATTGCATCCTCATTTATAAGTGAAATGTGTTTGTAATTTACCCTTTATAATAATATATTTCCTCTAATTTTAACATCAGGTGTATCCAGATTAAGTAGAATGATTTTGAAGTATTTCTTCTTTTTCTATTACCTGTAAGATTTGGCATGATCTGTTTTTTGAAATTATCTTTTACTTTTATTTATAAATTTTAGTTAAAAAAAGAATGTCAATTATTCTTTAAGATAATATACTTTCTTTCCTTTGTTATCCATCCCAGTCTGTAATTATTTACATGTGTTTATTTGGTTTCCACTTTTTGCCTCACAAAATTCAAAAGGCTTAAAAGTTAATAACAATAACAATGTTTAAGATAAGGATTAGAAACAAAAACCTGGTAAAAAATGAATGAAGATAAATGCATTCAAAAAAGAAATCAGATGATTGCTGCATCAAAATATTAAGCAATAATAATTCCAAGAAAGTAACATTCACATTGTCAAATAAGAGTATGTCTATTATAAAATGCTTTGACTCTGAGTTCAGTATGGAGTCATCAGTTAACATCTTTTTTTTTCTAAATTCTCAAAAAATAGACAACTAATATTTATAAATAAAAGTAAAAGATAATTTCAAAGAACAGAGATCAAACATAAGATTTGGCATGATCTGTAATTATCTTATTTGTTGGCTATTTGTTTATTATCTGTGATTCCACTAGAAGGTAGGCTACATTCATGTGGCTTTTCTCTAGTATCCACTCCTGGGACATACACAGAGGCATTAGTAGTGAATGGAAGAATGTTTATGAAATTAACTCTTTTTTTTTTGGTGACAGAGTTTCACTCTGTTGCCCTATGTTAGAGTGGCATGGTACCCGCCCAGCTTATAGCAACCGCAAACCCCCGAGCTCAAGGGATCCTCCCACCTCAGCCCCCCAGAGTGCTAGGATCACAAGTGTGAGCCACTGGCTTAAAATTAATCTTTCACTGAATGAATGAAAGAGTGTTTATGAAATACCTGAAGTTGTATTAGGGACAATACCTATGCTCTGTCTATATCTTCTCCCTGGTGGCACATTGGTAGGGTGACCAGATTTTAACATCGGTAAAGCGGGACAACATGGCAGGTGTCGGGGGCAGGGGATGGGGCAGGGCAGGTCCTGACAACAATGCAAACTTTGATAAGCAGTTCTTGATAATCACTTCTCAGCAATTATTTGTTATTATTAGAATTTAACATTATAAAATTAACAAAAATAATATAAAACTTGTATTCTGGCAAAATAACCACATGGCAGCTGAAAACTGTATATTCCTTTCTTGTTCTCTCGCCTGTTCATGCATTCTTTCCAAAAATCAGGACTTTTTAAAAACGCCACAGGACAACTGTTCAAAAGTGGGACTGTACTGCCAAAAGTGGGACGTCTGGTCACCCTACACATTGGGGAACACCAGCTCACTTCAATAGCACTTGATTTCCTGAGGCCTTTTCTTTGGCCACTGAATTTTGCTTTTTATCAACAAAGCAGTCTGGAAGTGCCTGAAAATTAACATAGCCTTGGAAGCAGCCCTCAACCACTGATTAACTGGAGAGGGTATACAGCAGTGGTTCTCAACCTTCCTAATGCTGAGACCCTTTAATACAGTTCCTCATGTTGTGGTGACTCCTAACCATAAAATTATTTTCATTGCTACTTCATAACTATAATTTTGCTACTGTTGTGTTTTCTGATGGTCTTAGGCGACCCCTGTGAAAGGGTCGTTCAACCCCCAAAAGGGGTTCGACCCACAGGTTGAGAACTGCTGGTATATAGATACCCCAGCTCCTCTGGGGCAACTGAGATATTTTATTTATTTCTTTATTTTGAGACAGAGTGTCATTACATTGCCGTAGTAGAGTGCCATGGCGTCATAGCTCACAGCAACCTCAAACTCTTGGGCTTAAGTAATTCTCTTGCCTCAGCCTCCCAAGTAGGTGGGACTACAGGTGCCCACCACAATGTCTGGATATTTTTTGGTTGCAGTTGACATTGTTGTTTAGCAGACCCAGGCTGGGCTCGAACCCACAAGCTTCAGTGTATGTGGCTGGACCAAGTTGGTGCCGAGCCCAACTGAGACATTTTTATACAGGCTTGAAGAGTTGCCCTAGCAGGATGAAGCTTCAGTCACTCATTGTGCTGGCTGCCTCAATACTGAATCCTTTATTAGCTGCTTTCCATCCCATTTCTCCTCCTTCTCACTTCTCCAATAAACCACTTACACTTGAAGCCTCATCTCAGGAACTGCTTCTGGAGAACCCAGACTGAGAAGGGTAGAAGTCCACAGAAAGCTTTACACATTTCCTGCATTCTATTTCTAAATGAGGGAAAATGCCTATCTATTTTGGAATGAAAATAAGGCACAAGAAAGGTCATCTCCTTTCCTAAAACATATGTCTTATTATTGCCTTGTGATTAGTTTGTATATTAAAAGCATAGAAAGTTTATTACTTTATTAATTTATTTTTCTATTCTTTAAACTTTAGTTTTTAATATACATTGCATTTCTGGAGCACTATCTGGGCAATTGGAAGCATGCATTTTGTGAGTCACCATGCAGAAATATGTTCAACAATTGAACAGTCATTCATAGCACACTTACTATATGAAAAGCAATGGAGCCATGCTTGAGAATTTAAATCGGAACAGGATACTTGTCCCCATTCCACAAGAACTCACAACCCAGTAGTAGAGAGAAGCACATATGCATTAAAGTGAGATTAGTTCCGTGCATGTAAAAGGGAATGTGCTATGATGTTCCAGAGCAGAGTTAGAACAAGACCCGAGATGGGGCCTGGAGGATAAGGAATTTTGCAGAGGAAACATTGTTGACAAAATAGTAAGGTTGGAACCTATAAAATATGATGAAAGAATAGCTTTTATTTTGATTTCATAAAAGGGAATAATGATTAAATAAGGTTGCAAATCAGAAACAGCTCTTTCCAAACTCCCTTATATGTGGAAGATGAAAAGTTTAGAAAAGTTAGGACAAAATTGTAAAAATTACAGTGGGTTTATTCTTGTTCTATTTGAAGGGAAATCCTCAGCCAGCTCTTTGGTATCACCATTCTATACAAGTTCCCATTAATATCCTCTGACTAAGAGAGTTTATATTTGTCTAGATTAGGGTCTGTAAACTTTTTCTGGAAAGGACTAGATAATAAACATATTAAGCATTGTGAGATGTGTGTTTTACTTTACAACTGCTCATCTCTGTTGTTCTAACATGAAATTAGCCATTGACAATATGTACATGACAATGTAGCTGAGTTCTAATAAAACTTTATTTGGAAAAACAGGTAGCCAGCTTCATTCGGCTCACATGCTGTACTTTGCCAACCCCAAGGTAGATTACTTCTTTCCATGCTGAAATATCCCAGTGCCTTATTATTTTATTAGGTAACATTTACATTTCATTTCAGTTCTCAATGCTTTAACATGAAGAAGAAAAAAAGAGCTGGAGGAGAATAATGGAGGCAGGGAGATGGAATTGCATGTTCCTATCCAATGGCATTGGAATAGAAAATTGCTTCCATGTATATTGGGCTGTATGTCCAATTTCATGGATTGCGGACTCATGATTCCAGCACAGACCTATAGGACCATAACACAAAAGTGAGGATAAAATTGAATAACCCAGGGACCGAGTAGTATGACCCAACCTAACCACCAATAGACAGCACAGTGATATTATCGTGAGTTAGGATTGAGGAGTGCATTAGTTTGCTAGGGATGCTAAAATAAAGTATCACAGATTGGGTCACTTAAACAATAGAAAATTGATTTTCCTACAGTTGTGGTGGCTGGAAGTCTGAAATTAATCTGCTGGCTGGGTTGGTTTCTTCTCCCTGCATTGTAGATAGTCATCTTCCTCTAGTGTCTTCACCTGGTTTTCCCTCTGTATGCGTCTTGGTCCCAATCCTCTCCTCTTAGAAGGACACCAGCCATATTGAATTAGAGAGCACCTTCAGGATCTCATTTTAAATTAATTACCTCTTTAAAAAAAGCTTGTCTCCAAGAACAGTCACATATTGCATAACAATGTTTCAGCCAATCACTGCACATACCATGCTGGTCCCATAAGATTGTCATGGGGCTGAAAAATTCCTATCATCTAGTGATGTCATGGACATTGTAGCTGTCACAACATTGTAGCACAACACATTCCCCTCATGTTTGTGATAATGTTGGTGCAAGCAAACCTACCGTGCTGTCAGTCATGTAAAAGTGTAGCACCTACAGTTATGTACAGTACGTGATATGTGGTAATACTAACAGATTTTGTTTACTATACTTTTATCATCATTTTAGAGTGTACTCCTCCTACCTATTATAAAAAAAAACAAAACAAACACCTAACTGTAAAACAGCCTCTGGCAGGTCCCATTAGGAGATATTCCAAAAGAAGATGTTGTTATCATAGAAATGACAGTGCCTTTGAGGACCTTCTAGTGGGGCAAGATGTGGAGGCAGAAGACAGATGGATAATCTTGACCTGTGTAGGTGTAGGTTAATGTGCGTGTTTGTGCCTTGGTTATTTTTTTCAAGTTTAAAAGGTGGAAAAGAAATTTAAAAATCAAAAAGCTTATGGGATAATGATATAAAGATGTAAAATATTTTTACATAGCTATATAGTGTGTCTGTATTTTAAGCTAAGTATTATGACACAAGAGTAAAAAAGGTACTAAAGTAAAAATGTCACAGTAAGCTAAGGTTGATTTATTAAAGAATGAAATTTCAACAATAAATTTAGGGTAGCCTAAGCGGACAGTGTTTGTAAATCAGAAGTAGCGTGTAGTGATGTCCTAGACCTTCACATTCACTCACTGCTCACTGATTCACATGGAGCAACTTCCAGTCTGGCAAGCCCCATTCATAAGTACCCTGTACAGATGTACTATTTCTTTTCTTTTTAATTTTGTTTGAGACAGAGTCTCACTATGTCACCTGGGTAGAGTGCCATGGTGTCACAGTTCACAGCAACCTCACACTCCTGGGCTCAAGCGATTCTCTAGCCTCAGCCTCCCAAGTAGCTGGGACTACAGGTGCCTACCACAATGCCTGGCTATTTTTTGTTGTAGTTATCATTGTTGTTTAGCTGGCCTGGTCTGGGTTTGAACCCACCAGCCCCAGTGTATATGACTGGCACCCTAGCCACTGAGCTATAGGCACGAAGCCAGAAATGTATCATTTCTTAAAAAACTTTTATAGCATATTTTTTGCTTTATCTTTTTAATGTTTAGATATGTATAGATACACAACTATTCACCATTGTGTTACAGTGGCCTGTAGTGCTCAGTGCAGTGACATGCCATACAGGTTTGCAGTCTAGGAGCCATAGGCTATACCATATAGTCTAGGTTTGTTGTAGTACATTCTATGATGTTGGCACAGTGGCCTAACCACACATTTCTCAAAACATACCACTGCTGTTAAGTAATGCAGTACAGTCATATTCTAGAGTGCTGGGGTTAGAACATCAGCATATAAATTTGGAGGTGAAGACCCAGTTCAGCCTGTAAACAGGAAGATCAGAGTAATGGGTGTGTGCGTCTGTATGTGGGTTTCCATATATTGGAGGTGCAGTCAAGCCCACATGGTATCAGTGATGTGGAGAAGGGGTGGATCCACAGACAAAAGAATGTGAGATGGAGGGACTAATGTAGGCTGTGAAGAAAGAAAAAGAAACACAGAAAAGAGCTTGGAGGCAGCTACAGAAGAAAAAAAAAAAGATAACCACAGAGATCAGGAGAAAGAACAGAACAAGAATTCAGAAGAAGAGAGAAAGCATTGTACCCCAATATGAATGGTATGACACTGATTAGCTGAGGAGGTGATCATGGCAAGTGATAGTCAGGGTGGCTAAATAGCTGAAAAGCAGTAGTCAAATAGGCCTAAAGAAGCAATATCAGCTGTTAAATATGGCAGAACCTCTGTGAGTTGACCACCCAAGGGACCATAACCAACTGGTCAACATAAGGAACTAGGCCTATTGTACTGATACGTACATGTCAGATCCATGAAAACAAGGTCAGCTTCAGGAGGTGGTCAGTGTAGGGAGGTGGTCAACTCTGGAGGTTTGACTATACTTTCCCTAAGAAAATGCCAAACATGCTCTAGAAAAGATACATACTAAATGTAAGCAGAGGCAAGCCATTATATTTTTGTAAAAATGAGCAAAGCAGATTCATGATGACATAAAAATGTTATGGCATACATTATATGTCTTTTCCTGTGTTTGACATTTACATAATGGAAGCTTCTTTGCTACGAATGCTACATGATTCATTATCAAATAGTGAAATGAGGTTTTACTGTGAGTCTCACAGTGTTTAGTACCAGGGTTCACACTGAGACTGAAGAGATAAGATATGACCTCTCTCCAGAAGGAATCCGCATGTTGCTGTTCAATGTATATTTTTACATATTTATGTAATTTCAACATTAGGCAAACCTTTTATTTCTCCATGCTTCATTTGTGTAGACACTCATTCCTATCTGCAAACCTCCGTGGCTGGCATGAAGAAAAGGCATTTTGTTACAGGAGCTGGGTTACAAGATGAAAACTTATCTGGCTGGTATGTAAAATATTTGGGCCTGGAAGTTTCTTAGATAGCTTGATAATTTAAACTGTAGTTTCAGAGTTTATACTGGAAACATTAACAAATTTGCCATTTTACTTGATTCTGCCAATTTTTGATGGAACCTCATGGTATAGGATGCACCGTGGAGGATAAAAGGAACTGCAAAAGTGTGGGTGTTTGGGGAGCTTATGACTTAGTGATACACTAGGTGGTACATTTTTCTGGGCTGAAAGTCAGAAGAATTTACACTAATGCTGACCCCTGTATTGTGGCTTCAGAAAAGGTCACTAGTTTTCTAAGCCATAATTCCCTCCCTTCTGCTCTTCTATTTATTTTGAAAAGTTTTAGGCCCTTGTTAAAAATATAACACCCCTATAACCTCGATTCACCGACAGATGACATTTTATCACATTTGTACCGTTTCTCTTTGCAGGTATGTGATCATCTGTGTATGTATTTATGTGTTTCTACCATTTTCTTCTGAATCCTTTGAAGAAAAGGTGCAGATGTGATAGAACATGCTTAAATATGCTGGCCTGCGTCACCTGGAAACAATATAGTTCTCCTATGTAACTACATACTTTATCTTTTTTTTTTTTTCTTGGCGACAGAGCCTCAAGCTATCCCCCTGGGTAGAGTGCCATGGCATCACAGCTCATAGCAACCTTCCAACTCCTGGGCTCAAGTGAGTCTCCTGTCTCAGCCTCCCAAGTAGCTGGGACTACAGGCGCCCGCCACAATGCCTGGCCATTTTTTGGTTGCAGCCATCATTGTTGTTTGGCGGCCCGGGCTGGGGATACGAACTCGCCACCTTAGGTGTATGTGTCTGGCGCCTTAGCTGCTTGAGCCACAGGCGCTGAGCCTACATACTTTATCTTTACAGATTTTTGACATTGATAAAGAACTATCATTTGTATTTAAATTTCCCAAATTGCTCCAATTATACCCTTTAAAACTTTTCCACTTCCAATCTGGAATCTAAACCAACATCATACATTGCATTTAGTTGTCATGTCTCTTCTGTTTATCTTAATCTAGAGTAGTACTTTGTCTTTCATAATGTTGATATTTTTGAAGAATCTAAACCAGGCATCTTATAGAAGGTATCGCAATTTGAAAATGATCTGATTGTTTTCTAAATAGTAAATTTAAGCTGCTAATTTCTTGGCAAAAAAACTACAGACATGATGGTGCATTCTTCTTATTGCATCTCATTAGAAGGCATGTGACATTAGTTTGCCTCTCTGTTGATGTTGTGCAATCAGTCAATTGAAGTTGTGTCCACCAGATTTCTTGATCGCCAAAAGTATGTTTTTCCCTTTGTGGTTGATAAGTAATACTGGAGTGGTTCTTTGAGACTATGTAAGTGCTTTATTTTCTAAAAATGTTTATCTACTGGCTTATTATCTATAAATGATCCTCGCCCAGTTATTAAGCTGATAGTTACAAATCTATCCATGATTGAAAAGGAGCTATTAGAAGCTTCAGCTATTGTCGTTACTGAGTTATCTGTTTTTCCCTTCAAAGCAGTTAGTTTTTGCGTTCCGTATTTTGGTTCTCTGTTCTCATGCATATGCGTATGTAATTGTTACATCTTCACAATGGATTGTCCCTTTTATTGTTATAAGATGTCCTTTTTTATCTCTAGTAACATTTTTTTGTTTTGAAGTTAATTTTGTCTGATCTAGCAGGCTCGCTCAGCTTTCTTATGCTTGCTGTCTGCATCATATACCATTTTCCATCCTTCTACTTTCAATTTATTGTTACCTTTGAATGTAAAATGTGTCTCCTATAGATAGTATGTAGTTTGATCTTTTTAAAAATTCCAGTCTCACAATTTCTGTCTAATTTAACCCTATAATTTTGCTTTTTGTTTTCTGTCTTGTGTTTTTTTGTTTCTCAATTCCTACTTTGCTACTTTCTTTGCATTAAATGTGACATTTTAATTTTTTAAGGTTTCCCCCCCCCACTTTTTTGGTGTTATTTTCTTAGTAAGTTATTTAGGGTTTATTATACACATCTTACCTTAATCAGAACCAATTTCAGATTTATACTAACTTAATCCTAAGAAGATAGAGACATTTTAAAAAACATTTCCTTTTATCCTTTTTGTACTCTTAATTTTTTTATATTACATTTGTGTATGTGACATATGTGTGTTACAAATTAGCCACACAATGATAAAATTATTACTTAATATTTTATGTCTTTCAAAGAAGTTGAGAAGGCCGGGTACGGTGGCTCATGCCTGTAATCCTAGCACTCTGGAAGGCCTAGGTGGGTGGATTGCTTGCACTCACAGGTTTGAGAATAGCCTGAGCAAAAGTGAGACCCCGTCTCTACTAAAAAATAGAAAAACTGAGGCAAGAGGATTGCTTGAGCCCAAGAGTTGGAGATTGCTATGGGCTGGGATGCTTGGTACTCTACCCAGGGCAACAGCTTGAGACTCTGTCTCAAAAAAAAAGGAAGAAGAAGTTGTTGAGAAAATAACAGAGAAGAAATATGGAGTTTGTTGAATTTGCCTTCTTACTATTTCTGGTTGTCTTCATTGTTCATGTGTATTCAATGCTATCCACTGGCATTTCCTTAATCCAATACATCTTTGCTCCTACTTACCTTTTTTGTATTGTTATTGTCAAATATATTTTTTATGTTATAGACCCAACAGTACAACTATATACACATAGTTTTGTACAATCATTTTTATATTTGTTAAGAGAAGAAAGTATAAATATGCATTTATGCAGTATTTTATAATTGTCTGATTATTATCTTCAGTGTTTGTTTCTTTCCTATGAGGTCAAATGATCTTCTGGAGGTCACTTGCTTTCAGTCTGACAAATTTTCTTTAATATTTCCTATAAGCTAATCCTACTTGCAATGAATTTTTAAATTTCTTACCTGAAAATATCTTGATTTTTTTTTCATTTTTGAAAGATACTTTTGCTACACATAGGATTCTTGGTTGATAATGTTTTCTTCCAGTACTTTTGAATGTTATCCCATTGGCTTCTGACTTCCATTATTTCTAATGAGTCAGTCATCCATTGTTTCTTAGTGGGATTAAGTTGTATGAGACAAGTCCTTTTAATATTGCTGATTTTAAGATTTTCCCTGTGTTTTAGTATTTTAACTATAACATGTCTAAGCATAGATTTGTTTTTATTTTACTTGAAATTTGTCAAACTTCTTGTATGTGGTATCCCACATTTGTCTGAAGTTCTGCTCACTTAAATATGTAAAAATGTTACATCATGGTAATAAACACTTATAAAATTTACCGTCTTGGTTCAGTGGTTACAGCAACAGCCACATACACCAAGGCTGGTGGGTTTGAACCTGGTCTCAGGCCAACTAAATAACACTGATAACTGCATCCAAAAATTAGCTGGTTGTTGTGGTGGGCTAGTCCTTGTTACTTGGGAGGCTGAGGCAAGAGAATCACTTAAGCACAGGAGTTTGAAGTTGCTATGAGCTGTGATGCCCCCTGCGTTCTACTGAGGGCAATACAGTGAGACTCTGTCTCAAAAAAAAAGAAAAAAAAAAAAAGAAAAAACTTACCATCTTAACTATATCTGAGTATACAGTTCATCATGGTTAAGTATACTCATGTTGTACAACTGATCTTCAGAACTTTTAATAAAACCAAACTCTGTATTCATTAAACTCCCTATCAACCATTGACAATTACTCTTCTCTGTTTCAATGAATTTGACTACTCTAGATACCTCACATGAAGCAAACATACAGTATTTTTTTGTATGATTGGCTTCTTTCATTTAGCATAATGTCATCAAGGTTCATTGTGTTTTAGAATGTGACAGGATATACTTCTTTTTAAAGCCTGAATAATATTCCATTATATATCTATACCATAACTGTGTTCTTTTTTTTTAAATTTCAAAATATTAAGGGAGTACAAATGTTTTTGTTACGTGGGTGAATTGTATAATGCTGACGTCAGGGCTTTTAGTGTGCCTGTTACCTGAGGAGTGTACACTGTACCTGATGGGTGACTTGTTATCACTCATCCTTCTGCTCCCCGCCTTAGTTTTCAGTGTCCTCTATACCACTGTATAACCATGTGTATCCATCATTTAGCGCCCATGTACTAGCAAAAACACGTGGTATTTATTTTTCCATTCCTGAGATACTTAGGTTAATGTTCTCCAGTTCCCTTTAAGTTACTACAAAAGACATTATTTCATTCCTTTATATAGCTAAGTAATACTCCATGGGGTGTATGTGTATATATATGTATATACCACATTTTCTTTTCTTTTTTTCTTTTTTTTTTTTGAGACAGAATCTCACTATGTTGCCCTCAATAGAGTGCTGTAGTGTCACAGCTCACAGGAACCTCAAACTCTTGGGCTGAAGCGATTCTCTTGCTTTAGCCTCCCAAGTAGCTGGGACTACAGGTGCCCGCCACAATGCCCAGCTAGTTTTTGGTTGTAATTGTCATTGTTGTTTAGCAGGCCTGGGCTGGGTTCGAACATGCCAGCCCCAGTGTATGTGGCTGGTGCCCTAATCACTGAGTGAGCTATGAGTGCTGAGCCTATACCACATTTTCTTTATAAATTCATCAACTGATGGTACTTACACTGACTCCATAAATTTACAATTGTGAATTGTGCTATGATAAACATTCTGGTGCTGGTGTCTTTTTGATATAGTGACTTCTTTTCCTTTGGGTAGATACCTAGTAGTGGGATTGCTGGATAGAATGGTAGGTCTACTTTTATTTCCTTAAGGAATGTCCATATTATTTTCCATAGATGTTCTACTAATTTACAGTACCACCAATGGTGTATAAGTCTTCATTTTTCACTGATTCCACATCAACATCTATTGTTTTCTGATTTTTTTTATTAATGACAATTCTGATAAGGGCAAGATGCTATCTCACTGTGATTTTAATTTGTATTTTTATGATGATTAATGATGTTGATCAGTTTTTCATGTTTGTTCATTTGTCTGTCTTTTGAAAAAACACTGTTTATGTCTTTTGCCCAGTTTTTAATGTTTTTTTTTCTTACTGATTTGTTTGAGTTCCTTGTAAATTCTAGATATTAGTCCTTAGTTGGATAAACCACTTGCAAATATTTTCTCCTGTTCTGTAGGCCATCTGTTTACTTTGTTGATTTTTTTCCTTGCTGTGCAGAAACTTTTTTTTTTTTTTTTTTTTTTGCAGTTTTTGGCCAGGGCTGGGTTTGAACCGCCACCTCCGGCATATGGGGCTGGCGTCCTACTCCATTGAGTCACAGGCACCACCCTATGCAGAAACTTTTTAGTTTAACTCAGTCTCATTTATTGGCTGCGTGCAGTGGCTCATGCCTGTAATCCTAGCAATCTGGGAAGCCCAGGTGGGTAGATTGTTTGAGCTCAGGAGTTCGAGACTAGCTTGAGCATTAGCAAGACCCCATCTCTACCAAAAAAATAGGAAAACGACCTGGGCATTGTGGTGGGTATCTGTAGTCTCAGCTATTTGGGAGGCTGAAGCAAGAAGGTCTCCTGAACCCAAGAGATTGAGGTTGCTGTGGGCTGTGATGATGCCATGGCCCTCTACCCAGGGTGACAGAGTGAGAGCCTGTCTCAAAAAAAAAGTTTTATTTATTTATTTTTATTGTTGCTGTATTTGCCTTTGGAGTCTTAGTCATAAATTCTTTGCCTAAGTCAATGTCTAGGAGGGTTTTTCTTGTGTTTTCTTACAGAATTTTTATGGTTTTAGGCTTTACATGTAAGTCTTTAGTTTATCTTGAGTTAATTTTTGCATATGATGAAAGATAAGGGTCCTGTTTCATTCTCCTGCATGTAGCTACCCAATTTTCCCAGCACCGTTTGTGGAATAGGGCATTGTTTTCCCAATGCATATTTTTTGTTTCCTTTGTCAAAAATAAGTTGGTCAAAGCTCTATGGTTTTATTTTGGGGTTCTCTATTCTGTTCCTTTCGTCTATGTGTCCAATTTTATAGCAATATCATATACCTTGAAGTCAGGTATGTGATGCCTCCAGTTCGATTGTTTTGGTTAAGATTGCTTTGGCTATTTGGGCTCCTTTATAGGATTATTTTTTCTATATCTGTAAAAAATGACATGGGTATTTTGATGGGAATTACTTTGAATCTGTAAATTACTTTGGGCAATATGGACATTTTAACAATGTTGATTCTTCCAATCCTTGACCATGGGATACTTTTCCATTTGTTTGTATCGTGAATGATTTCTCTCATCAGTGTTCTGTAGTTTTCCTTGTAGACATCATTCACGTCCTTTGTTAAGTATATTTCTAGGTATTTTATTTTATTTTTTGCAGCTATTGTAAATGTTTTTCAGTTCTTGATTTGGTCTCAGCTTAGCTGTTATTTGTATATAGCAATGCTAATGATATTTGTATATAGATGTTTGTATATAGAAATGCTAATGATTTGTGTACATTGATATTGTAGCCTGAGATTTTGCTGAATTTGTTTATAAATTATAGGAGTCTTTTGGTGGAGTCATTAAGGTTTTCCTTTTTCCTGATTGGGATACCCCTTATTTCTTCCTTTTGCCTGATTACTTGGGTTAGGACTTGTAGTACTATAAGTAGTGACAATGTGCACCCTTGACTTGTTCCAGTTCTCGAAGGAAATGCTTTCAACTTTTTTCCATTCAATATGATTTCGGCTAGGTTTGTTTACATGGCTTTTATTATTTTGGGGTATATTTCTTCTATCCCTAGTTTGTTGAGGGTTTTTATCATGAAGTGGTACTGGATTTTAGAGAGTATATTTTCTGCACCTACTGAGATGATCACATGGTCTTTAGTTTTACTTTTGTTTATGTGGTGAATCACATTTATTGACTTAGCTATAGTGAGCCATTCCTGCATCCCTTTGATGGATTCCACTTGATCATGATAAATTACCTTGTTGATGAGCAGTTGAATTGGGTTTGCTAGTATTTTGTTTACATCTACATTTGGTAGTTTTTTTTTTTTTGCTAGTATTTTATTTGTATCTATGTTCATTAGACATATTGGTCTATAGTTTTCTTTTATTGTATCATTTCTTGGCTTTGGTGTCAAGGTGATACTGGCTTCACAAAATGACCTAGGGAGGTTTCTTTCCCTCTTGATGCTATAATACAGTAGAATAGGTTCTAATTCTTCTTTGTAAATTTGGTAGAATTCAGTTGTGAATCCATCTGATCTGGGTCTTTTTGGGGGGTATTTTTAAAAGAATTACTACTTTGATCTTGCTACTCATTATTGGGTCTGTTCAGGATTTCTAGACTTTAGGGGTGTGTGTTTCCAAATATGTATCCATTTACTCTGTTTTTTTTTCACAATTTATTTATTCATATATCCCTCAATAAACATTTGGGTTGCTTAAACTTTTTTGCTTTCATGAATAGTGTTGCTATCAATAGCAGTGCACAAATTTTTTTTGAGATTTTTCTTTCAATTCTTAATAGAATTTCTGGGTCATGTGGAATTCTATTTTTAATTTTTTGAGGAACCTCCATACAGTTTTCCATAGTTGCTACGCCATTTTGTTTTCCCACAAAGAGTCTATAAAGGTGAAATTTCTCCAAATTCTTGCTGCACTTATTATTTTCTGTTTTTCTGACGATTGCTATGGTCTCTCATTGTGATTTTGGTTTGCATTTCTCTAGTTATTAGTAATATTAGGCATCATTTCATATGCTTATTTTTCCATGTGTATATCTTCTTTGGAAAAATTTCTATTTGTAGTCTTTGCTCATTTTTTAATTGGGCTGTTCATTTTTTAGCCTTTAGTTTGGGAGTTCTTTATATATCCTGGCTATTGAGATTTTGATAGTGGTTAAATATTAAACCTATAGAACATTTTGGGACAGGTTGATATCTTAACAATGTTAAGCCTTTTCATTTATTTGTGTTGCCTTTAGTTTTCTCATGCAGTGTTTGGTGGGTTTCAGTGTAAAAATCCTTCACTTCCTTGATGAAATTTATTTCCAAATGTTTATTAATTTTGATGTTATTGTATATAAAATTATTTTCTTGACTTGCTTTCTGGATTGTTGTTGGTACATAAAAACACAACTGATTTCTGGGAGCTGATTTTATATCCATCATCTTTGCCAAATTCATTTGTTAGTTCTAATTTTTTTTTTTTTGTAGAATTGTTAGAGATTTCTACATATAATTTTTTTTATGAATAGAGATAGTTTTACTTCTTTTTTAAATTTAGATGACTTTTATTTCTTTTTCTTACATAATTACTATAGCTAGAACTTCTTGTTCTATATTGAATAGAAGTAGCAAACGAGCATTTTTGTCTTGTTCTTATTGAGGAAAAGCTTTCTGTCTTTCATTGTCAAGTGTGATGTCTGCTGTGGACTTTTTCTTCCTTGGCTTTCATTATATTGAGATAGTTCTTTTTCCTCTTCCTTGTTTATGGAGTATTTTTATTATGAATCTCTGTACATTCTTTATTCTTTTCTTCCTTTGTTCTTTGGATTATATAATCTCTGTGGATCTGTCTTCATGTCTGCAGACCTTTTTTGCATATAGCATTTTTTAATAGTTGTGGAAAAGCAGACATTTGAGGTAATATACTGCATCAACTGATTCTGCTTGCCCACTGTGGGTCTTTTTTTAAATTTCTGTTTGCTTGTTTATGTGTTTATTTACTTGGCTAGATTATTTCAGTGAGTTACTTATCCTCCAAGTGCAAAGCCTTTGGCTCTTCTCTTCAGGGAGCAGCCTTGGGTGTGTGCAGGGTCACCTTAGCCCTGGGACTATCTGTTTTCCTGATCTGTTAGATTGTAGCCTTCATTCCTTATCAGAGCCAGTTTTTAGGTCACATTCATTGCCAGATAACTGCATTATTCTTCTAGACAATGCCTGGTGTATAAATTGCTCCACACTGTGATCCAATTAAGTTTGAGCAGGGTTATTTTAGAGGCGTATCTTTGAGGTTTATTCTGACCCCAGGAGGGATCTTAGATTTTTCTCTCATTCTCTCTGGTGAACTAGCTGGCCTATGATTTGTTGCTTTTAATTAAGAAAACCTATTATTTTTGAGAACATTCTGAGGTTTGAACTTCTCTACCCTCTGTTTCAAATAAAGTCAGTTCATTTAGGTAGAGTTTTGGACTCTGTTCTTATGAACTGCCTCTTTCCTTGGATAAAATAAGTCACTATTCTGGGAGCTGGACAGGGTCCGTCTTCTCAGCTTACTTCTGTTGGTTTGGAACCTGGACTGAGCTTGTGTGAGGATGACTGGGGCTCTGGTATTCTTGGCCTGCTGCACATGGTCTCGGTCTTATGAGAGGATGGTGTCTAGCGGAAGGGATCTCCTCAACTCTCAGATGTCCTCACCAGGAATTTAGCCTCTCCCCACTCAGATGTGGAGAAAATGAGAAATGCTAGTGACCTATCCTTGGGGGTGAGAAACTGTATTTCTTGACTGGAAGCTGAGGGTGCCCAACGTGGACCTTCTGTCAAGTTGAGTTGGGGGTTCAGGGGAAGAGAAGGAGCAGGTTGTGCCTCAGAGGCTACTTTGTTTTGAACAAGTTTTAGTAGATTTTCTTGATTAAATGTTCCTTTATTTACTGTATGTCCTTGGGACAATTTCTACAGACTGGTTTTTTTTTTTTTTATAGTTTTCATTGGTCACTTTGTTTTTCTGGGCAGTGAGCCTGTGGTGTTTCTCACATGACAATCTCAGAAGCTCCTTTGAGCATTTAGAGCACTTCTTTTCTGGTACAACATTACATTCCAGGCTTACCTTGTTTTTTCCTGCCTCAAATCTGGGATTCAGTCAGCTTCTCACAGGATCCCTGGTTCCATTTAGTGATGAATGGCATTTGCAAACCAGATGTTTGTGCCAGCTGTGTTACATGCTGTTCTGAAGTGTCATGGTTTCTAGGCTCTTTCGAGTGAACAGCTAGCAGGGAGATAAGTGTGTCTATATTCATAATGATTCCTTTAACTTTAGTCCAATGCCACAGGGTACTTCCTCATGTTCCTTCAATCCACATTTTTATTGCTCTTATGCCATAGGTGAGAAACCTGTGAAAATAACATCAATATATTCATTCATTTGCTCTACCTTACAAAAACATAAGATATCAACACAATGACTAATAACAAACCTACTAAATGAAGTTTAATATTCCTTCGCAGTTAATATCATTCTTCTAGCACATCTCATGGAGGATGATGTTAGCATACTTTTAGACATACTTGAATTAATTCTTTAAAAAATATTCAATGTGATATTGATACCAGAATTTCTTCCTCAGTAGGTCACGGGCCACAGATCAGTGGAAAGATAGGATTTTATTAGACAGAAAGGAATACAGGAAAAGTAAAAAAGCACCAGAGCCTCTGGAAAAGGGGAAGACCCAAGTTGGAAATCTCTCCTGGGCTCTTTGTCTGGGGGTCTATATTACATTTTGGCCAGGACTTGGTAGGTGGAAAAATATCCTTTCAAAGTTGAAAGCAGTTCCTCCCTTGGGTCTGTACAGTTTTTGTCTTAGGGAAAGGATTAGGGTGTGTGTCCCCTACTCAAGGTGGAACCACCCAAAAAAACATCTCAGGCTGCTTTGTTAGGGTGTGTCCTGGAAAAGGCAGCCTGTTTATGCCTGGAAATAGGGGTCTGATTTCTGAGCTCCTCTGGGCCTAGAGAATGGAGGAATCCCTGTCTAGCCCTGAGTGGTAGAATCCTGTATCATTATGTTATCAATTTGAAACCAATCTGAAAACCTCTCAGGCTGCTTTGTTAGAGTATGTCCTGGAAAAGGCAGCCTGTTTATGCCTGGAAATGGGGGTCTGAGTTCTCGGCCTAGAGAATGGAGGAATCCCTGTCTAGCCCTGAATGGTGGAATCCTGTATCATTATGTTATCAATTTGAAACCAATCTATTTAAGTTCAATTTCAGAATTAATTCTATCCTTTTGGAGTTAATTTCAGGTTTTACAGATGTTAAATGTCAACATGGTTTAAAAATAAAAATTATATGGTTCCTGTTTCCACCCATCTATGTAGGCTATACTTTCATTAGTTTGTGGTGGCTCCTACATTTTGTCCTTTTGCAAACCAAATATTAGTATAACATTAAACATATATTCATATCATTACTTCTCCCTTTTTCTTATATAAAATTTTTCATATTATAAATAAATATCCTCCTAAAACTTGCTTTTTTCTCTTAATAATATGATATGGAAATCATGCCATATTGTTTGTCAGAGATCTTTACTTTTTTTAAACTGCTGAATCATTTAAATTGCTCCACTATGTAAATACATGTATACAATAATATAACTAACCCATTTTCTATTGGTGGACATTTACATTATTTTTCATATTTGGTACAAATAATGCAACTTTAAACAACTTCGTATCTATCTTTTTTTGTGGCATATTGAGGTTAAATTTCTAAATATGGGATTTCTGAATCAAAGAATACATGTGTATATAGTTTTGTTAGATACTGCTAAATTCCCTACCATGGGGATATGAATTAGGGCTTTAATAACAAAGTATTAAGTACCACAGACTAGGTGGCTTTAAACATCATAAGTATGGTCTCTCACTGGAGGTAGAAGTCTGGAGTCAAGGTGTTGGCAGGGCCATGCTCTGAGACTCTAAGGGAAGATTCTTCATCCTTCCTAGCTTCTGGTGGCTCTGGTAGTCCTTGGCATTCCTTGGCTTGTAGTTGAGTCATTTCAGCCTCTGCCTTGGTTTTCACGTGGTGTTCTTTCTTGCTGTGTCTATGTCTAAATTTCTCTCTTCTCATAAGGCTTCTGGTTACTGGATTCAGACTCACCCGAATCCCAATGGCCTCATCTTGGTTATATTCACAAAGACCCCATTTCTGAATAAGTTCACATTCACAGCTACTGGGGGTTAGGACTTGAATGTATCTTTTATGGGACACAATTTGAGGCACAGCAGTGTACCACCACCCTTTTTATTGCCATCAGTTACATATAAAAGTGTCTGCTTCCTCATAGTCCTGCCAAAACATAGTATTGCCAATTTTTTGAATACTTGCCGACCATACAGGTCCTAAATGATATCCTGGCATTTCTATTTCTCTTATTAGGAAAGAGGTTGAATATTTTGCGTATCTCTTTGTGCCATTGTGTCTCTTCATGCTTTTGTAGGCTGTAAGTAAAGGTGCTATTACAAAGATTTCACACATGTGCAAAAGAACACATTTTAATGAGTGTGTATTTCTAACATTTGTCTTACTCAATTATCATTTTAGCAATCATATCATTCCTTACCCTCTCCCCCATACATTTATCTCTACTATTCCAGACATCATCTCATTTCATTTTAAGATGAAACTTAAGTTCTTCATCACATAGAACCTGACAAAAGACAAAAATAGAATAGCAATACCATTATTATATTTAATAAAATTACCAATGATTCCCTAATTTTACCTAATGCATTTTCCATTCTCAAGTTGTCTTGAAAATCTTTACATTTTTTAGTGTAACTTTTTAACTCATTAAATGAAGAGATTGGATAAGATTGTGTCTGGTGTCCTCTTCGATTTTAAAATCTGGAGATTTATTCTCTAATCCTACATAATAAATGAAGAGAAATTTTGCTATTGTAAGCCTTGAAATACTGCTGGGTAATGATCTCATTACTTACTGGTGAATTTTAGAGTACTATTTCCAAGTTCTCTTTCTTTAGTTCGTAATAGTCTTATCTATTGTGTTACTATTAGATTGTTATCTGTTACTTCTCTGGAAATAGAGTGACTTGGTTCTCTAATGGGACTTTGTTCTAAAAGCATTTTTCAGATGTGACAATAGACTATAATGTCACCTTAATCTTGCTGTGAGTCTAATAGGGAGTGAAAAATGTCATTGGCTATTGTATGATTGTAGGCCTATCATTTTTTTCTTATTTGTTCTAACCAGTTAATTCTTTTTTTTTTTTTGAGACAGAATCGCAGTCTGCCACCCCCAGTAGAGTGCTGTGGCACCACAGCAACCTCAGACTCCTGGGCTAAAGCGATTCTCTTGCCTCAGCCTTGTGGGTAGCTGGGACTACAGGAGCCCATCACAATGTCTGGCTATTTTTAGAGACAGGGTCTTGCTCTAGCTTAGGCTGGTCTCGAACTCATGAGCTTAGGCTCCCTGCCCACTTCGGCCTCCCAGAATGCTGGCACTGCAGGCATGAGCCACCGCACCCGGCCCTGTCCAGTTAATTCTCTCAGAGTCTTGTGTTTATCTCTCCTCTGTCCCTTACCCATTTGCATTCTGCCACAAACTATTTGGTGTACTTAGTAGGCAGAGTCAGACTTACCAGCTATTGTACTGATTCTTTGTTTGTAAAAAGGGAAATAATACATTTACCAGATTCAGAGGGTTGTAGTGATGATTAAATTTGTTAATCCATGTTAAACATTTAGGAACTGAAACAATGTCTATCACACAGCAAGTGCCAGGTGAATGATAGCTCTTACTAATCTGTTCTCCATCCTAAGGGCTTTGCCTAAATCCAGTTCTGCTTACCATTGTTAGGATAACCTGACATACTGCACCACACTGGACAGCACAGCTATAAGCATTTCTCTCTACCATTTGGAAAGTTCTGTTGGATGTATGACTTTAGATTTCTCCTGCTGGTGGTGAGGGCACCAATAACAGAAAGGAACCATTGTTCTTCCTTCTCCTCCTCCTTTCACAGAGACTTTTCCTCTACCTTCTAGGAGATAGTAGTTTTGGAGGGAAGACAACACTGCTCACTCAGTCTTCTTTATGAGATAATAGTTTAATTAGATAAGGAGCCAGAAAAATCTACTGAACCAAGTTTCTCTGTTGGGAGAGAATAATGTATTCAAATTCTTCCTTCATGTGTGGCCCACTTTGGGATTCTTGTTCTTTCTTAGATGTGACTGGCTGCAAAGGACATTCTTATCTCTTCTTTTTCCTCTCACGTGGTAAACACACGAGCATATCGATTTTGGCTGTGTACTCCTTTACTTCACTCTTCGAATGATTCCCTTGTGGCTCCTTCTATTTCCTAGTAGGTAAGTTCAATTCATAGAAAGGCTAGTATGGGTGTTTCTGACCACAGATCTTAGCTGAATTAGCCTCTGCAGTTTCACCAGGGATCCCGGTACTCAAGAACATAAATACGATACCTCATTTTAATCACCACATACATATTTCTTAAATTGATTAGATCCTGTGATCCCATGGAAGAGTTTGGGGGATAAGCATTCCATAAAACTATTCCTACAATAGCTCCCAAATGCCTACTGCATCAAATCTAATTTGCTCTGCCTGAGTTTCAAAGCTCCTTATAATCCAACTCCACTAATTATGTGGTCTTCTTTAATTCAATTCAATGATTTATTGGCTGAATGTCTATTATATTTCATTTCCTTGCCTTGATCTTACAAAGACTCTAAGACATAGAGTCTTCGTAAAACCCCTATGGATTAGTTTGGTAGAAAGGCATATAAATAAATATGTAACATATATAATGTGTTCAACGCATTGTGAATGTTCTGAGTACTAGGTCAACATGAAAGACAGCAATAAGTTCTTCCTGGAGAGAGAGACAGAAGGACAGCTTCAAAGAAACACACACACACACACACACACTGAAATGGCTGGTGAGAGTTTTCCAGGTATAAATGTCAGGGAGGGCATTCTAGGTAAGGACAACAGTATGAAAAATAAGGTATGTAGTTTATGATCCTCACTCCATACAGGTCTCTGTGCACAAGGCATGATGCCAGGCATATGTTAAGCTGTTGTGCAAGCTTATGAAGGAAATCAATCTTAGTGCTCTTTTGGATAAGATCTGTCTGAGGAGTTTTATTTTTCTGCAGTTGTAGGAGAGAGCCAAGGAAGATGCTTTCTCATCAATAAAAGAACATACACAGTATGGACAGTGGAGGATTAATTATCACAAGGCTTGTAAATTCATTTGTAGGGGCTTGGGTTACTTACTGCCATGCTTAGTGAATTCATTTACAGTGAAAACAATTTAGTTTTCTCTAACAAATAATGTTGTATAGATTATAGCTTCTTGTAACAAATATTTTATAGAGTATGCAAACAAAATTTACCATATGAAAATAGCCTATAATGAGATGAACAAAGCTAATTTTCTATACAAAGAAACTTCGTAATTATGATATACTTCAAGTTTGAACATTATATTCCTCGGAAATCAGTAAACCAAAAACAAATAGGGATAAGGGTGAATATCTTGTAATACTTTGATATGCTTTAAAAGAAGAATTATAATTCATCATATCAAGAATTAGAGTACACAGAGACATATATCATCCTAATTTTCTATTAATGTATTTTTTTTTTAACCATCCCTTAGACTCTGCTTGATGACAAGGGCTTTCTTTCTTTCTTTCTTTTTTTTTAAGATAAGTGCTTTCTTTTGTGTGTGTTTCTGTGATCAGAATATAAATATCTTAAAATTCTCTCCTTATCTTTTTGTGCAGAGCAATAACAAGCTCAGTACTGAAATACTCCTCTCAAGAATTTTCGTTAAATATAATTGTATCTCCCATTGTAATAACTTTGGTCAGTAAAAAAAGACCAAAGTCTTAAGTTTCCATTTTCTGCATCCATATGTATATTCTTAATCCCTTCAGATAAGACTCCACAATTGATTGATCCTGTGGGTAGCAGGGTCTGGTGAGGAAAATGGAGGAGTTAAGATGATATTAAGCCCTTTCACCTGGGATGCTTCATAGAGGGGGCTTGGGGTGGGGAAATAGTATTGTTTGATGGAGAAGGGAAGAGAATGTTGACTTCAATTTTGGATGTGACAAATTTGAGGTACTTGTGGCATAAACAACAACAACAACAAAAATCCTTTTTCAAATAAAAAGTTATGGAGTATCCCAAAATAGAATTCCAACATGTCCTAACCATGTTCTGACCCTCTGGAGTGGTCCTTTTGTTCTTTAGAGTTCCATAAATGTTGTAGAAACCTGAGTTTAGTCTAACACTTGCCTTTCATAGGTGAAGAAAGTAAGGTTTGAAGTAGGTTTTTTTTTTTGAGACAGAGTCTTACTATGTCACCCTCAGTAGAGTGAGTTGGTGTCACAGCTTACAGCAACCTCAAACTTGTCTACCACAATACCCAGCTATTTTTTGGTTGGAGGTGTCATTGTTGTTTAGCAGGTCCAGGCTGGGCTCGAACCTACCAGCCTCAGTATATGTGGCTGGTGCCCCACTCACTGAGCTACAGGTGCTAAGCCTGAAGTAGCTTATTAAAGGAGATACCTCAAGTAATTAATTATTGAGTGATGGGCAGAACTCGGGTCTCTTGGCTTATTTTTCCATTACTCTTTCTGGAATGTCTTGTTTATAGCTGGACACAGAGTAGACTGAAGGATATAATATCTCCAAGTGCTTGTGCACTGATTAAATGTCATGTCTGATGGCTACCATTTTCTTTTTAGCTTGATAATTTACAACTGGCATGTTAAAGGTTGTGTAGATTTATCCAAGTTGCATTACTACATGTCAAGTTGCTTCATAAATATATTATAATAAAAGTATTCTATATGTATTTTGAACTAGCAATGGTATTCCCAAGCTTCAGCACATCATATACTTACTAGATATGTATTTCTTGCAATGAGCTCCCGAGTCCTTAGGGTTTATTATAATGGGATATAAATTATGTCTGGCATGATTTATAACAATAATAAAGTAATAATATGTTAATAAATACTGTTTACAGAACTTTCCCACATATATTATCATATTTTAATTCTTCAACAATCCTCAAGGGGAAGTTGTATTTCCCACTTTTATTAATATAGAACCTAAGACTTAGAAGACTTTATTTCAAAGATTAGGATTCTAGCAGAACTCATTAGGTCTATCGAGGAACAAAATTATGTAGATTCAAAGCATCATGCTCTGGAGATCAGCACCTGGATAGAAGGGTATGTAGGTACTATAAATATAAAGTGGACATTCATCTAGCCATCGATTCATTCAATAAGCATTTATTGAGCACCTTCTGGTTACAAGGCTCCAAATATGAAAAACTCTAAAAAGAATGCATAAAAGGATAAGCTAAAACCATTGTCATTTTCAGGAAATTAAGTGGCGATAATACAGCCAGATTAAAGCAGCACAAACAGTTCATTACCATCCTACTAGAGACCAGGTGTACTGTTTGGCATGGTCAGACAAAAGGAGTCAAAAATAAAGCAAACATCACAGTCCATGAAATAAGGTTGGCAGCAAGGGAAGAAGACCAGTTCTTCTGGAAAGTTCTCACAATTATAATGCATGAGTTCCCAGAATATGCCAGGATAACATTGTAAAATATTCAGACTAAGCTATGTTAACACATTCTTCAATCTCTATTAAAAATAGAGAGTCTTACTATTTTAAAAAGATAAAAACCCCAATTCTGCCCGTTGGATCCCATGTTAGCCATTGCTGTATTAATTAAGTGGGATGCGCTGTAACTAATTTCCCTTATTCATGTGACCCATAACAAACAGTGAGGTTGTGGGCAAGCTTTCCTGTCTTTCATTTCCCTCTTTTCTCATCCTTGCCCTCTGTTCCCCTGCCCAATCCTTGAGTACAGTTCCTCACGCTGGGTAGAAAGTAGAGGCTATGCAGAGTTATAGGTAGGATCAACGTTTTTGCTTTCAGTGATATAGAATACTTTTTATTATTTTTTAAAGAAGAATTTATTTATTTTAAAGATGAAGTGTTGCTAGTTGCCCAGGCTGGACTCCAATTTCTGAGTAAGCAATCCTCCTGCCTCAGCCTCCCGGGTACCTGGTACTGCAGGCATGTCTGGCTTTATCATTAACATTTAAATTAATGTAGGTGCTAAATGTACATAAGATTAAAATGTCAATGAAGAAAAGTACAATGATTAAATATAAACCAATAAATAATCCCTTTGAAACTAGCTTTCTTGATGGACACTCTCAGAAATATCCTTCATGAATATTTTGTAATGAATTTAATTAAGAACTGTATATCCTAAAACACACAGTTTATAATTTTAAAGTGCATGATTTATTTTTTCCTTAATTTTTTTGCTTTTATCATTTTAATGACATAATTATACATATTTATGGGGTATAGGTGATATTTTGATACATGTACACTGTGTATAATGATAAAATCAGGGTATTTAGCATATCTATCACCTCAAACATTTATTATTTTTTATGTTAGGAGCATTCAAAATCTACTCTTCTAGCTATTTGAAAGTATACAATAAATTGTTGTTAATTATAGCTACCCTATAGTGGTCTAGGATACTAAAACTTATTCTTTCAATTTAGTTGTATTTTTATATTTACGAACAGACCTTTGGCTACCCTCCTCTCCCCTCTACTTTCCCTGCTTCTAGTAATCACTATTCTACTCTTTTAAAAAGTATATGATTTATAAGTGCAGTTAAGTTTATATGCAACTGTGATAGTCAGCCTCCAATAGTTCCCTTCTCCTGGTAGTCATCGTGTATAATTCTTCGTCCTTGTGTGTGGGTTAAACATAGCTGCTGCTAACTTATACAGTTTGACAGAGGTAGAAGTATCTCATATCCAAAATTAGGTTGTTAAAAACTTGGGCTTCTTTATTTCTTTCTTTTTCTTTTCTTTTCTGTGGGGACAGAGTCTCATGGTCGCCCTGGGTAGAGTGCTGGGACATCAGCCTCCCTCATAGCAACCTTAAACTACTGGGTTCAAGAGATTCTCTTGCCTCAGCCTCCAGACTACAGCACTTGCTGTGATGTCTGGTTAATTTTTTTATTTTCTATTTTCAGTAGAGATGGGGTTGACTCTTGCTCAGGCTGGTCTTGAACTACATATACCCGTCATTTCTCATCACTTACTCTAGGGGAATCATGCCCCCATGTGGTAATTACTCCTATGGAAACTGCCCCCATGTGGTAATTATTCCTAAAGAAACTGAAGCCTCCAGTCAATACCCACAGAGGACCTGAGATCTGCTGACAATCACATGAGTGATATTGGAATAGTATTCCCCAGTACCAATCAGGTATTTTTTAATATTAAAGTTAAAATATATTGGCATTGCAAGTGAAGTGTAAGGATTGTGAAAAGCTTAGATGATAGCTATTAAATCCTTACTTTTAATACTGCTTTTAATTTAGTATAGGAGTTAGTTCCCCAAAATGTTACAGCTGGATGGAAAGAGTATTTGGGGAATGAGGCAATGTTTTCTTCTTTTCTTTTTTTTTTTTTATTGAATGGTAACTATGTACATTAATGCACTTCTGGGGTACAGTGTGAGGTTTTCACACACAATCTGAAACACTTCCATCAAACTGGTTAACATAGCCTTCATGTCATTTTCTTAGTTATTGTTTTAAAACATTCACATTCTACTTTTAGAAAGATTCACTTGTACCCTTGTAAGATAAACCTCAGAAGTGATCCCTCCAATCCCCCTCCCTCCACCTAGGCCGCTCTTCCCTCGCCCTCCCCCATCCCCATATTCTTAGGCTGTTATTAGGTTATAGCTTTCATATAAAAGGTATAAATTAGTGTCATAATAGGGGTGTGTACATTGGATACTTTTTCCTCCATTCTTGTGATACTTTGCTCAGAAGAACATTCTCCAGCTCCATCCATGTGAACATGAAGGACGTAAAGTCTCCATCCTTCTTAATGGCTGTGTAGTATTCCATGGGCGTATTATTTTCTTTGTCTGGGCTTATTTTACACAACATAATGACCTCAAATTCCATCCATGTTGCTGTAAATGATATGATTTCATTCTTTTTTGTGGCTAAATAGGATTCCATAGGGTATATATAGCACATTTTCTTTATCAATTAATCCATTAGTAGACACTTAGGTTGATTCCATATTGTTGCTGCTGTGAATAGTGCTGAAATAAACATGCGAGTGCAGATTATCCCTTTGATATACTCATCTGTTTCCTTTGGATACGTATCCAGCAGTGGGATTTGCTAGATCATGGGGTAGCTCTACCTTTAGTTTTTTGAGAAATGTCCATATGATTTTTCATAGGTGACTATTCTAATTTACAATCCAATTACCAGTGAACAAGCATTCCATATTTTTCACATTCTCACCAGCACTTTCTTGTCCTTTTAATTGTCATTCTGACTGGGGTGGGATAATATCTCACTGAAGTTTTGATTTGCATTTCCCTGGTGCATAGTGATGTTGAGGACTTCTTAATATACCTATTGGCCATTTGTATGTATTCTTTGAGAAATGTCTGTTCATATGTTTAGCCCATTTTTAATGGGATTAGTTGTTGAGTCAAGTTTTGTGTATATTCTGAATATTAGTCCCCTGTCAGATAAGTAATTTGCAAATATTTTCTCTCATTCAAGTCATTTTCTCCTTATTTGTTAATTGTTTCTTTTGCTGTGCAGAAGCTTTTTAGTTTAGTGTAGTTCCATTTTTCTGTGTTTTTATTGCCTGTGCTTTTGAGATCTTAGCCACAAACTCTTTGCCTAGACTAGACCAATGTCCTAAAGAGTATTCTTTATGTTTTCTTTGAGTGATTGTATAGGTTTATATCTTATATTTAAGTCTTTTTTCCATCTTTGGTAAATTTGTATACATGTACAAATTTGTATACAAGATAGGGGTTCAAGTAATTCTTCTGCATATGGTTATCAAGTTATCTCAGTCCCATTTATTGAGGAGGGTGTCATTTCCTCAATGTATGTTCTTACAGCTTTGTTGAAGATCAGTTGGCTGGGAATATATGGACTTATTTTGTTTTTTTTTTATTCTGTTCCATTGGTCTATGTGTTTATTTCTATACCAATTCCATGCTATGTGTGGTTACTATGGGCTTATATGTTTGAAGTCAGGTAATGTGATGCCTCAGCTTTGTTCCTTTTGCTCAATATTGCTTTGGCTATTCTGCCTCTTTTTTTTTTCCATACAAATTTTAGAATTTTCTTTTATTTCTGTGAAAAATGACATTGGCATTTTGGTAGGGATTGTATTGAATGTATGGAATGCTTTGAGTAGAAGGTTATTTTAATGATAGTAATTCTTCAGATCCAAAGCATAGGATGTCTTTCCTTTGGTTTGTGTCCTCTTCAGCTTCTTTCATCAGTGCTTTGTACTTTTCATCATAGAAATTTCACCCTCATGGTTAAATTTATTCCTGGGTATTTTATTTTATCTTATTTTATTTCATTTATAGCTATTGTACATAGTAAATGGGATTTCCTTGTTGATGTCTATTTTGGCTATTTTATAATTAGTGTACAGAAATACTACAGATTTTTGTATGTTGGTTTTGTATCCTACAACTTTACTGAATTGATCTGAGTTTTTTGATGGAGTCTTGTTTTCTCTAAATATAAGTTCATTATGCAATACTTCATTAGGTATATATCCAGAAGAGCAAAAATCACATTACAATAAATATATTTGTATCAGAGTGTTTATTGCAGCCCAATTCATAATTGCTACGTCATGGAAGAAGCTCAAGTACACATCGATCTACAAATGGATCAATAAATTGTGGTATATGTATACTATGGAATACTATGCAGCCATAAGGAAAGATGGAGCCTTTACCTCCTTCATGTTTACATGGATGGAGCTAAAAAAATGTTCTTCTTAGCAAAGTATCTCAAGAATGGAAGAAAAGTATCCTATATACTCAGCCCTATTATGAAACTTAGGCTAATTATAGCCTAAGAATATGGGGGGAAGAGGAGAGGGGAAGGGTGAAGGGAGGGTGATTGACGGGATCACCTCTATGGTTTATCTCACAAGGGTACAAGTGAATCTTTCCAAAAGTAGAATATAAATGTGTTAACACAATAAGAAAATGACACGAAGGCTAAGTTAACCAGTTTGATGAAAATATTTCAAATTGTATATGAAAACACCACACTGTACCCAATGATTGCATTAATGTACAGAGCTATGATTTAATAAAAAAATAATAAATATAAGTTCATGTTGTCTGCCATGAGGGAAAAAATAGACTACTTATTTCCAATTTGAATGTCTTTTATTCCTTTCTGTTGCCTAATTACTCTGGCTAAAATTTATGGTAATATGTTGAATAGAAATGGTGAAAGTGGGCATCCTTATCTTGTTTCAGTTCTTAGGGAAAAGGATTTCAGCTTTTCCCCATTCAGTATGACATTATTTATAGGTTTATCACATATAGGCTTTATTATTTTAGAGGTATGCTTCTATTCCTAGCTTGTTGAGAAGTGGTGTTGAATTTTATCAAATTATTTTTCTGTGTCTCATTAGATGATCATATGATTTTTGTCTTTCATAATCTTGATGTGAAATACCATGTTTTTTATCTGCATATCTTGAAGCATCCATGCAATCCTAGTGTAAATCCCACTTGATCATGTTCTATTATCTTTTTAATGTGCTATTGGGTTTGTTTTGCTGGTGTTTTCGTGAGGATTTTTGTGTCTGTTTTCATCAGTGATAGTAACTTGTGGTTTTCTGGTTTTGTTGTTATATCCTTATCCAGTTTTGGTATAAGGGAAATGCTGGCCTCACAGAATGAATTAGGGAGAATGCTCTCCTCCTCAAGTGTTTGTAACAGTTTGAGTAGGATTTGATATTACTTCTTCCTTATACATTTGGTAGAATTCATCGGTGAAACAATTTGGTTCTGGGATTTTTCTCTGTTGGGAGACATTATATTACTGATTCTATCTTACCACTCATTTTTGGTCTGTTTAGGTATTCCATTTCTTCCTGATTCAATCCTGGTAGCTTGTATGTTTCCAGGTCTTTATTCATCTCCTATAGGTTTTCTAATTTTTTAGCATATATAGTTATTCATAATAATGTCTGGTGATATTTTGTTTGTCTGTACTATCAGTTGTAAAATCGCATTTTTTAGTTCCCACTTTATTAGTATCTTCAATCTTCTGTTCTAGGTTACATTATCTAGAAGTTTGTCAATTTTGCTTTTGTATTCATGGAACAAAGTTTTCACTTTATTGATATCTTCTATTGTTTTTAGTCTATATTTTGCTTACTTCTGGTCTGATCTTTATTACTTCTTTTTTCTTAGTAATTTGAGGTTTGGGCTATTTCTTCGAGGTGCAATTGTTAGTTTATTTGAGGATTTTCTATTTTCTCTGGTGTGTTTATTTCTATAAACTTTCTTCTTAGCAAAACTTTTTCTATATCGCACAGATTTCTGTATGTTGTTTCTATTTTCTTTTCTTTCAAGAAACTTATTTGCATCTTAATGTCTCAAAGCTTTCTTCTGTATTTTGAAATTCCCCAAATGACTCTTTCATTTCTTTAATTTTCATTTCTTTAATTTCTGTTACTTCCTTTCTTATAATGTATAGCTTTTTAGTGACTTTTTATTTTCATAGATGTCCTAAAATATATTTTTGAATTATTTGTGTTGATTTTTAATATTCTCTTCAATCTCATTCATCTATTATTTGCGATCTATATTCTGAATTCAATTTCTGACATTTCTATGTTTTCCTTTTGGTTGGGGTCCATTGCTATTGATCCACTGAAATTCCTTGAGGGTGTCGGACTAGCTTATTTTTCTTCATGTTGCCAGAGTTCATTTGCTGGTTTCTTCTCATCTGAAACCTCTTCTCTGAACTCAGGGTAGATAGATTTGTGATGCTTCTATTCTTTCCCGGGAACTCTCTCACATAGTGACAAGAAGGAGAAGTCTCTAAATGGCAGGGAAAGGGTACATGCACCGACAGTTTGTAATGCAGTTCTTCTCTATAATTCCCTTCTCATGATTGTCACAAGTCCAAGTTGGTGCTTCATGATTTTCTTATGCAGTGCTGGGTTGTTCCCCAGGCCATAATTGTAAGCTGAGTGACTCCCTCTTCTGGCCTGAGGAAGATTGTTCTGTCCAGGTCTTCCCACAGAGGAGACAGTGACAGCTGGGCAAGGCTATCTAGGCAGTGGTTGTGGGTATTTGGGCTATGGGCACTCACTCTGGCTGAATCCAGGTACAATATCAGCTTAAGGCTAGTAATTCCCTGCTGGAGCTTTGGCTCAGGGGGGGAGTTCCTGCCAGGCAGCTGGTGGGAGCCTTGAGGGCAAGGTTATGGGGCCTGAAAATAGCACTGGGGCCTAGAGGACAGGCCATGGCACCCAATGGGAGTGGGGAGGGTCCACAGGGTCCAAGGACCACAGTATCCACAGGTTCCAGTGGCAGTACTGGAGATTTGAGGGTAGAATAACAGGGCTCTGAGTCATTAGTGGAGCCTTGAGGATTGAACTGCAGGGCCCAGTAGCTGGACTGAAGCCTTGGGAGAAGATCCAGGTGGCCCTACAACAGCACTGGAGCACCAGAGACCCAGGGCCAGATGGCAGTAAGGAGCCTCAGATCTGGGGCTGCAGGGCCTAGTGACAGTGTTGGAGCCTCAGGGGCAGAGCTACATGGCCCTGCAAAAGCACTGGCTCCCTGGGGAAGGAGCTCTAGGGAACAGCAGCAGTGCCTCAGTAGTGGAGCCTAGAGGCAGGTCTGGAGTCTTAGAGGCAGAACTATGTGCCCAGGGGCAACAGCAGCCTCAGAGCCTGGAAGCAGTTCAGGAGCTGTGGGGGCAGGGGAGCTTGGGGAGGTGGTCAGACAGAAGAGTGAGAGCATGGACATGGAGCTTCAGGCTGGGGAGCAGCACCATAGGTGGGCAACAGTATGGGGTTTGGAGCCATTGGGCCAGGCCACTGGGCAGCCAGGTATCTCCCACTTACCAGGTCCAGGTGAAAGCAGTCACTGTATGGCTTCTCAGGTGGCCTCTGTGGTACTGATTCTGCTCAAGTTCCCCATGGTGCAGGTGCTTGGTTCCCATTCACAAGACACACAAGAACATCTGTTCTACCTGATCCACCCCTGGTCTGCAGGGGCAATGTGGAAGTTGCTGCAGCAAAGCCAAGCCCCTGATGCTCTGAACCTGAGCACTTATAATGGCATCAGTTACAACAACCTACAAACTGGAAAGGACACCAGTTTCCTGCTGTGTCCATTCTCTGCTATAGTATCACTGCACAGACTCTAAGCAGCTCCCTGATCAATCCAGAGGCGTATAGAGGGGGCCCTCACCACTTGAGCTGCAGAGACTGCATGGGTAGTGTGGAGCTCCAGGTGGAGTTCTCTCCTCCTGTCCTTCCCAACACGGGGATGTCTCTCCCGGGTACATTCAAGTCTTGCCAAGTAGATGGTCCTATGATTGTCTCCTTTACTTAAATGTCCCTTGTCATGTCTCCAGTGATTCATAATGCTCTTCTGATAAAGGCCCATCCATAAGTGAGCATCAACCTAGAACTTTTGATTTTTTCCTTGAAAGCAGCATGTGTGGGCTGCTTCTAATATACATCTTGCCCTTCCCCCTTGCCAAGCTACCTAAATTGTAATTTCTATTCCCTGATCCAAACAGTGGGGATAATTATTGGTCCTACATAGAATTATTATAATTAAAATGAGATGAAAAGCTAAATAGCCTTTATGTAGTATTTGTAGACATGTTAATAGCCTACCTTCCAAAGGTTCCTTTGGTTCCTTTTCCAAAGTGCTGCAGCTTGTATTCCTTCCTGGTTCTACTTCAACATCTCAAAATCAGCCAGTCTGTATGGTGCCCACATCCAGGCTTATTAGACTAGGGAAGGTCAGGATTTCATCTCCACTATCCTCTTCATCAACAAAAAGGTTATGATGACCAACGGGGATATGACACAGCCCAGTTTCTAGATCATGGGAGTTTCCTGCAACCAATCCTTAATCTCTGGATAGCCATCATCTAAATGAGAGGCTGCTGGTTAGCCTGTGCAGAGGTAAGAGGGTACATGTTTGACCCTGGAAAATATACATAACTTCTGTGAGTCTAAGCTTGATCATCTGTAAAATGAGACTAAGAACGTCTTCTTCACAAACTTGTAAGAAGAAAAGGACATATGAAAGAACATCTGGCACATAGTAAAACTTTGATATATGTTACTGCTGGCCCATCCTTCCTCCTCTGTCCCATAAAATGGAAGGTTTGAAACATTGGATTGGGGTTCCATCTCATCATTTCCTTTATTCCATGTGCTTTCCTGTCTTTTTATTTTCCATCTCAGTTTGACATGGGTAAAGCAATTTCTTACTGAGCTTCAGAAAGAAATAGTACAGAAGAGCAAAGAATAGTAACATGTTGGATAGATGAAGATGGGAGGAAACCTGTTTCCCAGTTACTAGACCCATTTACGGAACCTTGGGTGAGTCTCTTACCTTTGCTGGTCTCTGGTCTAACATAAAATGGCACTCAATATAGAAAAAACAGTGATAAGGAGTGGTGTGGGCTTTGAGGTGAGAAGGACCATAATTTAAACTGGGAAACTTTACTTGTTGGTAGTATGATCACATTGGTGTCTTTTATTATTGTTGTTATTACTATTATTACCATCCATCCAAAAATAAATGACAAAAATAGAGATTATGCTGCCAAGTATTGCAATGTTCCATGAACATATGATTTTATAAGTATTGATGAGAGTGGTCAACATACATTTGAAATGAAGTCTATATAGAGCTCATGAGCAGACCCACATACTACATAATAATTTAACATGCCACAAGTATGGTATTTCCAATAAGATGCATTTTTTAAAGAAATGGGGATGGGTTAGCTGGTTAAGGATTCATTAAAAAGCAAAGTCAGGGCATGGCACCTGTAGCAGTGGTTATGGCACCAGCCAAATACACCAAGCCTAGCGGGTTCGAACCCAGCCTGGGCCAGCTAAACAACAATGACAACTGCAACAAAAAATGTTGTGCTGACCCAGCACCTGTAGTCCCAGCTACTTGTGAGGCTGAGGCAAGAGAGTTGCTTAAGCCCAAGAGTATGAGGTTGCTGTGAGCTGTGACACTGTGACATCATAGCACTCTACCAAGGGCAACATAGTAAGACTCTGTCTCACAAAAAAAAAAAAAAAAAGCAAATTTAGCCCCATACTTCTTAGAAGGGCTACTGTCAAAAAGATGAAATAACAAATGTTGAATGAGAATGTGGAGAAAAGAGAAACCTGTACATTGCCAGTGTGATTGTAAATTACTACGGCTATTATGGAAAACTAAATATAGAACTACCATATCCATCAATCCCATTACTGAGTTTATATCTAAAAGAAATGAAATCGGCATATGAAAGAGGTATCTGTACTCCCATATTCATTATAGCATTAGTCACAGTAGCCAAGATATGGAAGCAAGCTAAGCGTCTGTCGGCAGAGGAATCAATAAAGAAAATATAGTGATATGTACATAAAGTGGAATACTATTCAACCTTTTAAAAGAAGGAAATCCTGCCATTTGCAACAACATGGAAAAACTCAGAGGACATCATGTTAGGTGAAATAAGCCAGGCACAGAAAGACAAGTACTATATGACCTCACTTACATGTGAAATCTAAAAATGTTGAATTTACTAAAGCAGAGACTGTTATGGGTCTGCAGTAGTTGGGGAGATGTTGATTAAAGAATACAAAATTTCAGTTAGGAGGAACGAGTTCAAGAACTCTATGGTACAGCATAATGACTTTAATAACAGTGTACTGTATACTTAAAAATTACTAAGAAAATAGATTTTAAGTGTTCTCACTACAAATAAATGATAAATGAGGTAATGATTATGTTAATTAGCCTGATTTAGCCATTCCACAATATACACATTTGAAAACATCATGTTATGCACTAAAAATATATACAATTTTTGTCAATTAAAATAATTAATAATCATAATAATTTAAAAAGCAAAGTGAGATCATGTCTTATATCTTATCTTTTTTTCTCTTTTTTTAGTAAAGGCTAGTCAAGTGAAGCAGTGGGAGAGGAGAAGGAACAAAGGAATCTATAACTGGTTGTGATCAATTAATTGTAAACACCACTGTATTCAGAACAGCCCATACCTTATCATTTAATCACAATGCTTCATCCACATGATAGTAGTTAGGATAAAAGATCCATAAAATCAGAAACAAAAGTGACCAGAGAACAGAATACTAAACTGTATATATAGAATGATAGTATTTATATATAATAAAATCTATGTGTAATGCACATGCATGCACAGAAAAAGCAATGGAACACAATAATGTGTATTTCAATATAAAGATAACATTGCTGGGTGTTGATTTTTTTAACCTCTGCACTTGGCTCAGTTTGTATAGATGATTATGATAAATACGTAGCTCCTAAAATATCTATTATTCAAGAAGTATTTCAGAAATGAAACAGAGAGACTTATAAAATTAGTCCTGGGTAAGAAAAAACTTTACTCCTCCCTGATTGCATTCCCTTTCTTCTACTCTGGATATAATTAGTATCCAGATTTTGATGATTATCATTCACATCCACAGCTTTATCCTTTACTCCATATGAGGGCTTTCTAAACAAAATACAATTTCTTTTGCATGTTTCACTCCACATGCATGCACACATGATGTTATGGCCCCCTGCTTGATAATTTATAATTATGTATATATTTATCTATCCTGATTGTTACACTCAAGGAAGGGAACATTGTAAGGATAAATCTTTGTCTGGATTCCATCACAGTATTTGTCACATCATCCACAACACCACTATTTGTTCCCTTCCCATCCCATCTGCTCCAATCATTAACAGAGATATTGTTTTTTCACCTAAATAACAGCTCTATATTTTAGTGAATATGTGAGAATGTAAGAAGAAGAAAGAATTACACACGCTCATTTATATTACTTGGGAAATTCATCTCTGGGTTATACAGTATAATGGAGTTGGAGTTGGAAAAGGTCCTCATCCCTTTTCCATTGATTACTTTTACTTTTCCAGTACTCTGTTGGGGCTCTCTGTGTTTCCTTCAGGTGTGCACATGACCTGGGGCACTGGGACCTTCTTGGGGCTCCAGGAAGAGGTGACTATGGGTCTGTAGGAGAGAAACTGGAGTGAAAGTCAGGAGCTCTTCCTGGGTTCTCATGCCTGAACCATCTAGGGTGAATTCTTTCTCCTGAATTGACCTTGACCTGCACTGTCACTCAGGTGTTCACTAAGCATCTGTCATTCTTCACATATCTGGTGGTCTAGGGGCTGGAGAGGTGACAGTAATCATTTCACAAGCTCTAGGTCCTTGTACAAATTATGGCAACCTCTATAGAACCACCTTTCTATATAAGAGGAGGAAGAACTCACTGGAATTATCAGACTGGGCCTGGTACAATGGCCAGGACTTATGGGGGCTAGATGGGAAGGAGGGGACAGGAGTACAGCCTGACTGGAGTGAAGCATGGGGTTTCTCCAGGAATGCCTCTCAGAATATTCCAGGGTTCTGAGTTCATCTAGGCTTGGGACCTTCCTTGGGAAAGGACACAGTTGCTTCAATAGGATGATTCAGTACACCTTTACATCTTGAAATTGTGCAAATGCAGTGAGAAGGGAAGTCCCCCTTGTGCCTTTCTCTGGCCACTTTACATTAGTGAAATGGCTGATGTCAGTTCCATAAACTTTCACTAAGTGGGAAGCAGACATCACAGGGAAGTATGTACAACTAATTGAGTGCCCATGCTGTATGGAAATGATACACACACTTTAGTTTCTCTCCCAGGTCCTGTGAATTTCCATTTGCCAACCAGTTTCTGCTTCTCCCGGGAATCATGTTCTCTCTTTTTTTTTTTTTTTTTTTAGAGACAGAGTTTCACTTTGTTGCCCTCAGTACAGTCCTGTGGCAGTCACAACTCACACCAACCTCTTGCTCTTGGGCTTAGGCGATTCTCTTGCCTCAGCCTCCCGAGTAGCTGGGACTACAGGCACCTGTCACAACACCTGGCTATTTTTTTGTTGCAGTTTGGCTGGAGCTGAGTTCAAACCCGCCACCCTCAGTATGTGGTGCCGGCGCCCTACTCACTGAGTCACAGGTGCCCTGATCAGGGTACTTTAGAGAAGCTCCCTATCTCCAAAGCATTCTGAATTATTCTAAAGTTTTTATAAGTTTTCCCATTTGTCCTCATGCCTTCTAGACTCTGAATGACGTAATAGCCCTGAGGGCTGCCACTGTAAATTCCCAAAGGGATGTCTACATTTTAAAAAATAATCTGTAAAGCTTTTTATTGATACATAGTATTAGTACATATGCATTGTGTCCTTGTGACCTACAAAGTTTTAAGACACAATATTGTTGAATTTGAAAACGAACATCTAAATTTAAACAAAAGCACCAAGAATTGTCTGGAAACTAGGAAAAAATATTAGGAAACCAGATCTCACATATGGGATTAGGATCCATCATCTGTAAAACACAGCAACAAAGAGATTGGCAAGTATTTCAATGGAAAATTCACATACAAATAAATATGAACAATAAAAATGTCAAAAATGTAAAAACTGGAAGAACTAATGAGAGTCATAAATTTAAAAATCCTGAGAATAAACATTAAGTGGAAAAGACAAGTTGTAAAGAAATATGCATATTGTGATTGCACTTTTGAAGCAGACTTTGTGTGTGTGTGTGTATGTGGTGTACGTGTTCCTGTGCATCTTGCCTGCAGAAACATGGTATCTGGAGAATATGGGGTCAGGTGATAAAAGCTGGTCCAGTGAAAAATGCAGGATAATTTGTAAAATGTACTTTAGTGCAGTGTTTGAAATTTTGTAATCAGGAGAAAAAGTATTTTAATAAAAAATTGGAAAGAATGTACTTACGATCAGACCAATAAAAGTAATGTGCACATAATACAATTGAATTCATTGTATTCAATTTCGTGGGGAAATGAAGCAAATAAAAACAATTTAATTGATTCTTTATGTGTGTATGGGTGTGTGGGTTTGTGTCCAATGTGCCTAGCTCCTCTCGCCCTGTCTTCTGACATACAGGTCACAATTGCTGTAGTAACAGGCCTGGACTTCCAACCTCCAGTCTAGATATCTCATAAAAATGTACAATTTTTATACCCCAAAGAAACGATAGATAGAGAGGGATTGCTGCTGGTATGTAAGAAGTTCTAGAAAACTCTGACTGATCCCATAAAACCAGCACCCAACCTACAACCCTAAAGAGACCCGGGATGTGCAATACTCTGGTCTACTCTCAGAGCTGTAATACTGGCTCAGGTCACAAGGTGGCAATCACAGCTACTTCGTTGATAGTTGCTAGCGTGTTTTTTTTCTTTCTTTCTTTCCTTTTTTTTTTTTGTTTGTTTTCTTTTTAAATAAAAGTTTTGCAAAGAGTAACAAATGTTATGAAACATCCGGCGTCCCCACCCTTTCTCAGTCACCTCCCGCCTGCCCTGAACTGCCCTGTGCCCGCAGGGGACTGCCAAAATGCACCAGAGCTACCTGCCGTTTCATCCTATGTTCTTACTTTCTTTTTCTTTTCTGGGTTTGGGGCTTTTTTGAGATAGAATTAAAACCATTCTTCAGTTGGTTTCATAAATAAACTGGATTTTAAGGGAAATTGTCGTATTTTTTTGTTTTATATTTTGGTGTCTTATTTTTTTGCTCCTTGCTGCCACTTCATTGAGAATTTAGTCAAGGTGGTGCATCTCTGCCACCTTGTGGCACAAATCTGAACTGCAACTTGATCAGTCCTGGGCTGGATGGTGAGAGGGAGGGGCTGTGGCCAAAGCCCTCCCTACAGAACTTTATAAAAGTCTAGGTGAAAATGGGGGTTTCCCAATGTTCAGGGATGCTGATGGTCTTTAGACAGTAAGTGAGGCCTGTTTCTAAGTTGTAGAGAAAATTCTTCGTGAGAGGAATAAAATGATAATTTCTATCTTTTTTTTTCTTTTTTTTTATTAATTGATTTCTGTATACATTGATGCAAACATGGGGTACATTGTGCTGTTTCATATACAATTTGAAACACCTTCATCAAGCTGGTTAACATAACTTTCATGTCATTTGGTTAATCATTATATCAACACATTTATATTCTAGTTCTAGAAAAGTTCACTTGTACCCTTCTTAGACAGATATATAGGTAATCTTTCCCATCACCCTCCCACCACCCATCCACCCTTCTCCCCTCCCCTTC
>CAUYQV010072919.1:0-52256 GCA_963574575.1 Galagoides demidoff
AAAGGTTGAATATGAATGTCTTAACACAACAATTATGAGAAAGACATGATGGCTATGTTAGCCAGTTGGATGAGAGTTTTCCAAACTGCATATGGAAGCAACACACTGTATCCTATGATAGAATTAATGTACACAATTATGACCTAATAAAAAAAGATTAAAAAAAAAAGATAGGAGCTGATGCACAGCTACAATCCTGACATGTGGATAACACGGAACTGAGTCAGAGCCAACTGGCCCAGGATGTGTGATGTGAGTGAGAAATAAACCTTCGTTGTTATGAACCACACAGATTTTGGGGGGTTCTTGTCTCACTATAACCTGGTTACTCTTGACAGATTCAGGCTTCCATGTATGATATATATATATTTCTTCCAGGCTCAGGGAAGTCTCTCCTGCCCCAGGCTAATCCTCCCCAATCCTACCAGTCTCTTTGGATTCCCTTCATCAGTTGTCACCCCTCTTTCTTCTGAACTTTCAGCACTCTGTTTCTGTCAACTTCTCCTTGGTATATAAACATTAGAATCTTTGCATCTTAAAAAATAAACTCTTTATGGACCGGGCACAGTGGCTCACATCTGTAATCCTGGCACTCTGGGAGTCCAAGGCAGTGGATTGTCTGAGCTCACAGGTTAGAGATCAGCCTGAGCCAGAGCAAGATCCCCATCTCTAAAAATAGCTGGGTATTGCAGCAGGTGCCTTTAGTCCCAGCTACTTGGGAAGCTGAGGCAAGAGAATCGCTTGAGCCTAAGAGTTTGAGGTTGCTGTGAGCCCCCACTCTACTGGGGGCAACAAAGTGAGACTCTGTCTCAATAAATAAATAAACAAACAAACAAACAAACTTTTTTTTAGGCTTTTCCAGTTATCACAACTTCTGTCTCCTTTTCCAGAAAAAGAGGTTTCCACCTTCTGTCTCTGCTCTCTTTCCTCATCTTACCTTCACTGGTCTGTGTGGCACTGACCCTTTGGCCATACAAGTTGGCAGACCCAATGGTTATGTTTCACAGATATTGGCTAGTACTCCAGTAAAAAGAAAAACAGTTTGTTGTCTTTGCTTCTTTTAAGCACTACTCTTCTTGTTTACTCTTCTAAAACCAGGGCAAGAGAACAGTTTCTCTAAAGGAAAATTTTCTCTATTTATTTCATAGTTCCTTCTAATGATTTTCTCCAACTATTATTTCATAGTTCCTTCTGCTGTGGAGCTGGGCTGTAGGTTCCAAAAGCAACAGCTATTATTTACCTCAAAATTTATCTTTCTAAACACATAAGGTGAAGTTCTAGGTGTAGGCTAGGTACTTCTTTTCTTTCTCGATGTTGTGTTTATTATTCACCTAGAGCATCTGTTAATCAGAGGCTAGAGGATGTCGTATATGCCATCTTTGTATAAAGGTATTAATCATACTGTCCTGGATCCGATAATCAGTCCCCAAAACCTTTTCTTCACATCTTTTCTCCAAAAGGAAAGGTCATGTTTTTCCTCCAAATACAACTAACCTTAGCTCTCAAGATGTTTGTCTCTTGCTGAAGGATGCTGAAGGACTCCTCATGCAAGGAGGAAGGAAGAATCCCCGCCCTGAAATTCAGACTTTTAGAGTTGGACACATGGACTGGTTTCCCCACAGATACTTCATGCTATAAGCTACTTGTAGAAAAATTTATCTGCTCTTGAAAGTCATCCAAACTCAGTAAGAATGAAAAGGAGCATTACCTTGCAAACAGAGCAGCATCTCTATGCAGAATGTTTAATTAAAATCATTCAATATAATTAAAGTCCGTGGTTCTTGCCAAGGCTTTTTGAATGTTCTATTGAACCATACCTGTGGTACTACAGACATTCACATAATAAATCATTGTCCTAGACCTTCTTTTGTTTCCCCAGGTCATACCAGCTTTGTGGGGTAATGAAAAAATTGTGAAAGAACCAAAATAGTTTTGGACTTCAAGTTCTCTCTTCTTCCAAATTATCCCCGGTCCTCTCTACCCCGTATCTCTGAGAGACTCATTTCAACACACTGATTGCTCTGGGACCTTGGGATCATGCTCACTGTTCTTTACTCTGATGCAGGGTGGGTTCTTCCAGCATGTCTGGCCTCCTGCAGCCACGGGTCCAACAGCTATGCTCATCTAGTGGTTCTGTGCTTTGTAAATTGTAGTGCTGGGTAAGACTCTGGCAGGTTGGTGATTGTAACTGGTGACAGACTATTTAAAAGAATTCTGGCTTTCATGGTTCTCTCACTGAGATACTTAGGACAACTTTCTAAAAGCTTCCCTAGAGGATATTTCAATGGTACCATCCTGTTTTAATGAAAAGATCTCTCCTCGTTTTTCTCAGGACACTTTTGGTTGCAAGTAACACAATAGCTTATTAAATGTGGTTAAGGAATAGGGGTTTAATTTCATCTGTTGCAGGAAATCTTGAGAAAGGCTTTCTTATGGTGGATTCAGTAACTCTAAAATATCAGGATTTCTGACTTTCCCTTTTTTAAAAAAAATTTTTTATAATTTATTATAGTGGAAGGCAGCACAAAAACAGCAACTATTCAGAGAAAGAGTAGATTACTTTTTTTAAATTAAACCATAGCTGTGTACATTAATACTATCATGGGTACAGAGTGCTATTTCTATATACAATTAGAAATACTTTCTTTTTTTTTTTTTTTGAGACAGAGCCTCAAGCTATCCCCCTGGGTAGAGTGCCATGGCATCACAGCTCATAGGAACCTCCAACTCCTGGGCTCAAGCAAGTCTCGTGCCTCAGCCTCCCAAGTAGCTGGGACCACAGGCGCCTGCCACAACGCCCAGCCATTTTTTGGTTGCAGCCATCATTGTTGTTTGGCGGGCCCCGGCTGGGGATTCGAACCTGCCACCTTAGGTGTAAGTGGCTGGCACCTTAACCAATTGAGCCACAGGCGCCGAGCCATAGAAATACTTTCATCCAACTGGTTAACATAGCCTTCATGTCATTTTCTTAGTTATTGTGTTAAGACTTTTATATTCTACATTTAGAGAGATTCACATGTACCCTTATAGGATGAACCATAGGCATGATCCCACCAATCACCCTTCTTCCACCCATCCTTCCCACTCCCCTTCCCTCCCACTCTCCTTTCCCCATGTTCTTGGGCTAAAATTGGGTTATAAATTAGTTTCATAGTAGGGCTGAGTACATTGGATACTTTTTCTTCCATTCTTGAGATACTTTGCTAAGAATAATATTTTCCAGCTCCATCCATGTAAACATGAAGGAGGTAAAGTCTCCATCTTTCTTTATGGCTGGCTCTTTCCCTTTTTTCTCCCCTTTTACCCTCAATATATTGAAGGTTTGCTTATGCATGGTTGCAAGATGCCTGCCTTAGCTCTAAGTATCCCAACTACACGCAAAAACACACAAAAGTAAGAAGGAAAAATGGTATTTTGTTTTGTGTAGATTTCTTTTCCAGAAGCCTATAGCAGACTTCCCTTGGGCCCTGCTGGCCAGAGCTGGGCACATGCCCAGCCCATAGCTGCAAGGGAGGTTGAAAAGGGAGAGGAAGCTGGCATATTCATTCTCTACAATGGGTAGAAACTTCTGGCAACAAGGAACAAGGGGGTTTGGAACAGCCCTTGTATGGGCAACAATAGAGGTCACCATATCATTGCCAACTAGGAGCCCCAACACTGCAGGTGTCTCTTGCCTCACAATGATGTTGAATAGACAAGTCAGTAAAGGTGCTTTACTGTGCAAGGCAGCCAGCCAGTACAAGGGAAGGAAGGATGACTTTCTGTCCTAGTTGTGCTCTGTTTCTTGGGAAAGAATAGGGGATACTTAAAACCATGTTGCTACTATAATTTTCGCCCAGAGCATTTCTTTAACAGGACATTTTCTGACACCTTTTAAATTTCTTATGTGTTTTTTCTTTAATCTAGTGAAGTTATTTCTCTCTCTCTATCTTTAGAAGTTTTATTACCTATATTTTCAGCAGTATTATTCATTTCATAGAAATATTGGCCTTTAGTAATCCTCAGAAGTTAAAACAAAGTTCCATCTCTATAATTACCTTCCTTCCTAATGTGATTATTTGTTTCCCTTGTAATCAGATTTGCCAAAGGCCTATTTATTTCATTGCTCTTTTTTGAAGGACTAACTTGTAATACTACTGAACAAGTCATATTTTCTATTTAATAAATTTTGCTTCCAGTGTTTTATTAATTATAGTAGGACCTCCATAGTTCCTACCTCCCTACATTGACCACCTCCTTAAGTTGACCTGATTTTCAAAGACTAGACATGTACCACATGTACCTATCAATACTGTCGGCCTAGTTCCTTATGTCAACCACTTCTGTATGTTGGCCAATATATTACAGTCCCTTGGGTGGTCAACTTACAGAAGTTTTACTGTAGGATTTGGTTTTTCTTTTGAGTTATTTTGTTTTTCTAGTTTCTTAAGTTAATTTCTTTTTGGTTGTTTTTGTTTTAAAATATATTATTAAGTTGATGCACCATAGCCTGAATACTGCTTTGTGTATATTAAGTTTTAGAGAATTCTTTCTCATTTTATTTTAAAATAGTTTATAAATTTAATTTTAATTTATGAACACTTTAAGAGTTGTGTAGAAACAATCTAAAATGTTTTTTATTCTTTAGTAAATTTCTAATTTTACTTGGGATCAGAGAATAGAGACTATGATTTCAGCTCTCAAGAATTTTTTAGAATTTGAGACATACAGCTTTTACTTATCCATGTTTAATTTTTGTAGCTATTTCATGAGTGTTGGAAAATAATGTGCATGTTCTCTTTTTTGAGGGGGAATAAATATATATTAGATTAAGTTTGTTAATTATATTCAAATTCTTCACACTCTTAAATTCTGTATACTTGATCTATCAGTTTCTGGTAGATATATGTTAAAGTCTCCCGTTATGTTTGTGCAATCGTCCTTCTCTTTTTGCATTAATAGCATTTTTAATTTTATGCTTTAGATGTTATATTGTCAGGTTAAGGGTTTTGACTATTTCACTTTTTTTCACCAATAAATCAATATAAAATATTCTCCTTTCCTCTGAAGATGAAGGGAAAATTCTACAAGTTCACAGAGAAAAAGAGATAATTACTTACCAAAAACTAAGAAGCAAAATGCCAATGGACTTTGCATCAGCAATACAGGATGCTGGTGTAGTTCTCAGGGAAACTTGAACTAGAATTCTATAATCAGCCACACTTGCACTCAAATGCAAGAGAGGAAAAAAGGCATTTCAAACATGCCACTGCTGCCAATTGTTTAGTATGGAGTGGGTGAAATGATGCTGCAGGGGCGAAAGTCTCATCCAGTCCAACTCTTTCCTCTTCTTGCCCAATTGTGCTCCTTGTATGTGTGGATCCTGAGCTTAGAGCAGGGGTCTGCAAATTATGGCCTTTAGGCCAAACCCTCTCTGTCGGCTGTTTTGTAAACAAAGTTTGATTGGAACACAGCCACCTTGGTTGTTTACACACTGGTGGCTGCTTTGCCCTGCAACAGCAGACTGGAGTAATTGCTGCAGAGACTGTCTCACTCACAGATCAGGACTAGGCCCAGCATGAGGATGGAGACATGCTTAGGGTGCAATGTGAACGAGGCACTCTCTTCTGAGATCCACCTTGCACTTGCTTGACCTTGAGCGTGATGAGCTCACTAGCCATCTCACTCTAGCTCCTGCTCTGCCTAGAATACCCACCACTTAGCCCATAACAGGAATCATTCCCCAGCACCTGGTTTAAAGTAGCTCTGCAATTGTTTGTACTCTTGGGCTCTCTAGTGCGTGATACTGACTGTGGCTTCTACATTTAGCTCTCTTTTTCAATTTGATCACACGTGCTTTTTAATTCGTGATTCATTCGTTTTTGAACATATCTTTTCTAGATGTTTTGAGTAGAAGGGAAGGTTAGGTCTATTTTAGAAAAAAAGTCTAATTGACAGTTTAGTCTAAAACTTATTATAAACTGCTATTCTTCCCTTCCATTCCCCCCTCCCCCCAGTTTTCTTGTAAAATCTGTTATTGGGAGTTTTACATTTTCAGAACAAATCTGACAGCACTGCAGAGGACATGGCACAGAGTTATATATCCTTTCCCAACCACCTTTTGGTCCAGTTCCTAAAAGGTTCATAAATATGTCACTAGAAATTGTATTCATATTGATTTTTTTCCTGCTCTGAGTCCTTTTATACTTATTGCCTGAGACATAGAATTAATTTTTTTCTTTCCCTTGTACTGGCTGCCTCGCACAGTAAAACTCCATTACTGACTTGTTTATTTATTCAGCATCTACTTTGTGCTAAGTGCTATGCTCTGGGCTGGGGCTACAATAGTGATGGGAATACCAACACCGTTCTTGCTCTCCCGGAGTTCACAGTCTAGTGGTGGATGTTGAATTACAAGCCCCCGTGAGTGAAAGAAGGATGCAGGAGGCTGCAGGGATTTCTAAAAGGTGGTCCTGACCTAGTCTGAGACTGCTTCCTGGACAGTGAGGTTGGAACTGAAATCTGCAGGAGAAGGAGGAATTAAGTAGGTAAACTGAAGGGGAAGAAAAGGGCATTTGGTGGAGAAAGAACACTGTATGCAAGTGTTTTGAGGACGGGAAGAACATGAAAAATTCTGGGAACTGGAAGATAGCCCAGGTACCCAGAGGGCTGCCAATCACTTCCACAAGGGAAAAGTAGGGAGGAAAAAAGCTAGGAAGGGGGTCAGGGCCAAATTATATACATGCCGTGAATTTTAGTCCTAATCTTCAGAGCAAGTAGAATTTTTTGACAAAGTTTTAGTCTGGGAAATGACGTGATCATGTATAAATATATTTTGAAACAGAGTTTCACCTTGTCACTGTGGATCCCTGGGTAGAGTGATATGGCATCATAACTCATAGCAACCTCAGACTCTTGGGATTAAGTGATCCTCCTGTCTTAGCCTCCCGAGTAGCTGGGACTATAGACATCTGACTGAATGCCTGGCTATTTTTTTAGAGACAAGGTCTCTCTCTTGCTCAGGCTGCTCTCCAACTCCTGAGCCCAAGCTATCCACCTGCCTGGGCCTCCTGGAGTGCCGGCATTGCAGGTGTGAACCACTCAGCCTGGCCATGATCATATTTAAGTTAAGAAAAACCAGTTTTCTAGTGGATTAGAAAATTGCCTGGAGGGTACAAGATGAGTTAAAGAGCCTGCTGTAGGGGTCCAGGTGAGAGATGGGGGAGATTGGTTCATGCTGGTAGGAGAAGAGGGAAGGGAATCGATTGATTCAAGAGGTTTTCAGATGGTAACAGGAGGAGCTCGTTGTGATTGGTTTGGTTATTGGAGATAAGCAAGTGGTGGGTGGAAAGAGTCACTCTCAAGCCTCTGGCTTGCTCAGCTGAATGGATTCTGGTGCCATTACTGAAATAAAAACAACATAGATAAACTTAATTTGAGGGGATAGATCATGAGTTCAATTCAGAATATTTGAGTGTGGAGTGCCTCTGATGCATGCAAGCAGAACAAATAGAGATTGCACATTGCTGTCCTGGTCCAGAGCTCAAAGGAAAGGTCCAGGACAGATTCGATACATGGTATTGAAAGCTATGGGTGTTTGAGATTGCCACCCATGGGAGGCAGTCTCAAGGTCTGCAACTGAGCCTTGAGAAACTTAGAGGATGCATAGAGGAGGATGAGTCAACAAAGAAGACTCAGAAGTAGCAGCCATGAATCAAAGATAGAAACCAGAAGAGCATGGTATCATGGAAGTTAAGAGATATGTGTCTTTGGAGAAGGAATTGGTCGCCCGTGTGGCTACTGAGTTAAGCCAAGGACCATGATATTTATCACATTCGGTGCTATGCAAATTATTGGCAATCTTTCTGAAAGTTGTTTCATAGCTTGGTAGGGTCAGAAGCTAGCTGGGAATATGTTGAGTAATTGGTGGGAGGTGAGGAAATGCTGTCAGCACATGTAGCCAATCCCTTTGATGAGTTTTGCAGTAAAGGAGAGTTGCTAGAAGGTGAGTGTAAAATATTTTTGTCTTTTATTTTCTTGCTTTTATTCTTTATTTTTAATGAGGATAGAGTCAGAAGAGACAGAGTTAAAAGATCCTGGGTAGAAAAGAAATAATAAAGAGTGTTAGAATCCCTAAAAACAGGAGAGTGTGGGATCCAGAATACAGTGAGCCTCGGAGGGGAGGAGGGATCCCTGTACTGTAAATGTCAGGGGAGCAGAGGCCAGGGGTGCCAGTGAGTTGCCCCTGGAGTTATGATAGGGAATGGCATAAGTTTCAGACTCAGTGGTTTGATGAGGAACAAGTCGATGTCATCAGCTGAGAGTGAGGACAGAGCAGACATGAGGAGGATGGAGACCTGAAATAGCTGTTGGGGATCATGGGGAGGAAGGTGACCAGAGGAACTAGGTAAAGTCAGTTATTGTAAGTTTTTTGTGATATTCATGTCCTGCCTGCCTAATTTTCTTTTCAGCAGCCATCTTTCTGTTGGCTGAGAATAAGTATGTGAGAGGCGAAAGCTGGCTGGCTGTGGTCAGGGAGCCCCTTGTATTTATTATGTATCTTCAAAGCTCATAGTGTAGTGCTGGGCATAGAGCAAGAACTAGTAGATATACCTTAACTAGCTCCTCTTAAATGCTTTCAAAAATGACCTGCTCAGCTCTCTACCTGCCACAAGCTCTCCTATCCCCCAGGGAGACCCACTTGACCTCTCACTTTCTCAGCAACTGTCTCTGTGCTCAGAAAAGTTAGGTCTTCTGAAACTTTGTTCAGGCGGATGGATGTTGATGCCTGGTTTTTGTTTATTGTTTTTGGCTCCGGGAGTGAAGATGAAACGAAGCAGGACCATTTAGGTCATTTGCTCTTGACATCATTACTCTAACATTATGTACATGGCCTTTCCTTTTTAAAATACATTTGTGGCATGTGCTTTTTAGGGGATGAAGTCCTTTAAGTCAAGGACTCTTTGCCAATTCTGTTTTATGTCTCCCCGAAGCTCTCTTTGTGGGATTCAATGTTTTGGCTAAAGTCTGGTTCAGATGGCAGATAATTGGAGAAGATGAGGTACGGGCAGTTCTCGCTTTTCATCATTGCTGCTGGTTCATCTGGCACGACCAGTACCTCGCTGCTATTCTGCAGGCAGTGGTTTCTATATAGGTCCAAATGGAGAAAATCAATAGCATGTGAGTGGCTGGAATAATACTCATGACAGCCAGGAGTTTATTTTACTTCTAGATGATCAAAGACATGGCTTTCAGAATGTAATATTCTACATCTAAAGATGAGCTAATCTGTAGCTGAAGATTGGTATCCCATCTTTCATCAACCAGCAGGAAATACAAGGGCCTATTCAACATTAGCCAGATCCAACACTCTAGAATTAAGAAGAAAAACGCAGCATTAGAAAAAAAAAGTCAATGTTGTTTCTTTTTTTCTGTGTTACTTAGTGAGATTATTCAGTTAACTAAAGATGAAAAAACCTAAGAAAAAGAAAGCATAAGATAAAAGAAAAAATTGAACTAACACAGTAATACAATTACTTATAATTCTTATAATCATTTCTTGCAAAAGAAATCTCAGAATGTTATTTGTTCAGTGGGCCTAGAAAGCAACACATTCAAATTAAAAGAGAAAATTATGGTTCTTTAAGAAGAAAAATGGAATGAATTCCAGCTAATATCTAGCATGAGTAAGAAGCTGAAATCTGTTCATCACATGGAAAAGAAGGACAGTATTTCTTCTCTGAAGAAAAATTAGATGCAATTAGAAATAGCAGAGAAACAAGAAGCTAGGTAAGAACGTCAGAATTGAAATATACACTCTAAAATGTGTAATGACTTCTAATAGCAGGTGGAGAGCAAGAAAGAAGAATCCATTTGACCCTGACTCCAGAATATCCTCCCTGAGTGGCACAGGGATTGGGATGCTGGCACTGTACAGAAGAAAGGCACACTTGGCTGTGACTGGGTTTTTTCTCTACAGAAGGTCCCTGCTCTCGAGGGGCAGCTCAACACCCCTCCATCTCTCTCCATGGAAATCCTGGTAACAACTCTGTTGTCACTTCTGGCCTAGGGGTTACCAACCCATGAGGTCAATCCCATACCTTGCTGGTTTCTTTAAACCTGTTCACGCTTTGGTAAAGTTCTCCATAAACTCTCTTCAATCACCCCTTTGGAGAGTATCTGTCCGTATGCTGATACCAACAGAAAGAGAAAGTGATGACATGAGGTGAGAGGAGGGACAGTGATCTCCTCTTCCTTCAGTGGTGGCAAGCATGGTTCTTGTATGTGTGTGTGTGTTAGGCACAAATGACTCCTAAATATAAACACACTACTTTGGTCTTAAGTGGATAAACAGAAATCAATTCTCACAGCTGTTATTAATGTATTTAGAACCTCAGTGCTAGTTACCAAGAAGCCCCTCTCCCAGGTTTTGGTGAAACAGAGCAGGCTACATCTGTCCCTGTTCACCCCCTGGGCGGGCAGGGCACAGCCTCCACCTCCACATCAGTGGCTCTGACTTTCTCTGCACCGAAGGGAAAAACTAATTGTGTTAGATTTCTTAAGAAATTAGTCAGTCTTGAGCTTTACAGGCTGATGAAATAAAATGTTGAACTTTCTTCTTTTTCTTTTTTTTTTTTTTTTTTGCAGTTTTTGCCCAGGCCAGGTTTGAACCCACCACCTCTGCACCTCTGGTATACGGGGCCGGCACCCTACTTCTTTGAGCCATAGGCATCACCCAACTGAACTTTGGGTGATGAACTTTCAATATCCTCTTGAAGCACAGCTCAACCTTCCAAATGAAGCTTGTCTTCTCATGCTGGGTTTTGAAAAGGGACTTGTTAGATGTTTCTGTGAGATACCAGCACATCTCAACAAAAGCCCAAATCTAGGCCTGAGGCTCACTGGGTGATGACTGAGTTTCCCATTTTTCACAGAGCACGGTCTTCCCTTCCACATTTCAGAGCCTGCTTCCACTTTGCATCCTTTGGCATCATTGCCAAGGCCCTCCTGTGTGTCTGTCTTATGATTGCCCGAGGTAGCCATGCTGCACACGTCTGTTTCTCCTCACCTTGCTTCCGAGAACTTGTTTAAATCATGGTTCAGTTATGAAGTAGGTGACGTGGATTTCCAATCTCCCCCTCCTGTGTCCTTTTCCCCTTCCTTGGTGACCCTCCCCCATATCAAGGCTCCAAGGTCTTTTTGCTTAGAGGGAAACCCACTTCTCCAAAAGGACTTTTTCTTCCATTGTTTATATTTGATCTGAAGGTCCATGCTAATAAGGACAAATCCTTCATTAAATACGTAAGATCTGCTTTGATATGGACTTCCATTTGGTTGCCGTGCCATCATATGCTTTCCATCCAGACCCAGTTGCCTGTGCCAGACTCCACTATTTATTGCAGAACTGTTACCTTTCTCAACATAGGTCAATTAAATTAAAGGGCCCATTTCTATCTAGCACCACCCTGGTAGTGTGGCCCACTCTCTGGCTCTTAATCCTATTTTTCCATGTTGTGAAACCACAATAATAGCTAAAAGATTTGAGCTCTTACAATGTTTACAAATTTCTATAAGTGCTTAATGTTTATTTATTAATTACTTATAACAGCTACACGTAGATTCTATAATCCTAATTATACAGGTGATGAATTGAGCCACATGGAGGCAGCATATTTGTTTAAGATCAGTAAGTGCTAGTGGGTTTTCAACCCACTCCATCTGACTTCAGAGCCCATATACTGACACTCTACAAATGCCACATAGCCTCTGAGACAAGCTCCAGTGCCACCCTGTCTGGCCTTCTTTTGCCTTTTGAAGCAGGACAAAGCTCTTCCACCCTCTCTACCCTCATGAGTCTGTACACGCCTTTATAGGAGTTCTAATGTCATTGTGCTGGGCTTAGTTTTTTACTAGAATTCTTCCTGGCCAAGTGGGACTTGAGGGTAAGACCATGTTCTCTTTTGGTACCTTAGGTAGCACAGTGCTTGGCAGGTAGTATCAGTTCTACAAGTGTGGGCTGAATGAAAGCAACCTTTTCCTAGTTCCTTCCCCATCCTTCAAAATCCTTATTCAATGTTTCTTTCCAATCAGGTTGCTATATAATTTGTACATTTTTTCTGTAAATCAATGAATCAGCATCAATGGCTGATTATAGTTCAAGTTTTGATGGGGAATTTTAATTCCTCTACAGGACACAATAACTAAGGGTAGGAATTCTAGGGATTGTGATACGATGTCAGGAGAGAGGGCCATCAGCACCTGGGATGAGCCTGAGGTTAAAAACCATACCAATGGGTTTGTCCATTCTTGGGGCATAACTTAGAAAGAACAACTGTAAATTAATGACCCTTAAATTTTTCTGTTTTGTAAAATGAAGAATTTGGATTAAATTAGGTAAATGTCTCTTTTCAGCTCAAAATTCTTAGTTTATAGGAAATTACAGAAGTAAACAAAAATATTTGGAGTGAAACTGATAAAAATAGGTGAAGTCAATGCAGGATTTTCTATAAGATTGGATAAAATGTTAGTGGCATGTTATCTGAAACTACTTGGAAACAGATGTATTTGCAAAGGTAGGCATTTGCAAGATTAAATATTTACAAGGTTATATATAAACTTGAAAACATGATTCCAAATATGGTTTATAGAAAAAATGAAGCACTTGATTTCTTAATAAACATTGAATATTATACTTCCTTTTTGGAAAAGTCTTCTGAGGATCAGGAAATTTTTAAAGTACAAAGCCATTTTTATTATTATTGCTAGGAAGTTTTCATGTTAATGGAAACTAGTAGGCAAGGCATAGTTTGTGTCTATATAAACAACCTAAGCGTAAGTTAGAATTTGTAGAAGTTGTTAACTGGCAGTGTAAGGCCATTTCTACACATCTTCTCAGTGACTTATATGGAAATATTCTTGAAAAAGCCTAAATAAGGCGGTGCCTATGGCTCAAAGGAGTAGGGTGCCAGCCTACCAGTTCCAACCCGACCTTGGCCAAAAAATGCAAAAAAAAATGAAGAAGCAGCCTAAATAGATGAACATTTATATTCAGTGCTATGTGATTCATGTTTTAGGATGATCTGAAAAAACATGGGTGGGAGAAAAATGAGAGATGAAGCTTGCTCCTTCTTCCTAATAAGGGTTTATTTCCTGTCTTCTTTTGGAACACAGGGTTTTGTCTGTTTGTTTTTTTAAGACAAGGGTTATTCCAAATAATAATAATAATGATAGTAATGATGACATTAATTACTCTTTACTGTGCATTTTCTAAGTACCAGGCATTGTGACAAACATTTTATAAAAATTAGCTAATTTACTGTTTGTCTCAATGCTTTGAGACAAGAATAGAGATTAGATAGTTTGTCCTGAATAATGCACCTGGCAAATGGGAGTGGGATTGGAAGCTAGAACCATCCACTTCAGATGCTCCACACTGGCGTCTTCACAGCTGTACATGGATCACTCAATACAATGAGGAGCCAGTTCAGAAGAACTTTAATAAAAACTCGAGTTAGTGACATAAAAAAGAAAGCATGTTATGAAAATCACTTAATGTTGGCTAATTGCTTAACAGAACATCTGTGGAACTAGGTAAGAAAAATGTCAATTTTGCAAATGGTACCTAATAAGAAAATGGAAAACACATTATGCGTGATTTTATTTGAGTTGAAAGCATACAAAGTGCACACAAGATTCAGCAGTGCCTTTGGTCTATGTTGTAATCCCTTCCTGATTAATTACTTACCTAAGGGAAATATTAACAAAGTCCCCTACAGCTTCTCCTTTAAAAAATGGTTTACCCAGTAGGTTCTTGAGATTCTGTATAGGAACTTTGGAGATTAACTAATTGGCTGCTTGGTCTATTAATTCTTATTCTCTCTGTGAGGCATAACTTTCATGTTTATAAACCTAACCTTGCTGAGCCTCCGCCAAAGAAAGGTTGGCTTCAGAAAAAGAATGTCTTACAGTGGCCTTTATTTTATAAACTCTATACTGTTGTTTTCTTTCAATTTCTCTTTCTCCAAAGTTTCTCTTCTTATACAGTTCCTTAAACTTACTTCTCAATGCTTCTTTTCTGCTTTTTCGCAAATCTTTGTTCACATCCTCAAAAATAAAACTTAAGTAATACTCAAAGGGTTCTTCCGGGATCCTGTGCCTGTAATTCTACTTTAGAGTCAGCAGTCTCCTATGTAACTTCCCATATCCTGACTCAAACTTCCAAGAACAAGCTCTTACTTCTTCTTTCTCTTTTTGTTTCCCTTTCTTCTTATTTTTCACTTCATCGATTGCTTTTATTCTATGTTCATCTGTCTTTTTCAACCTTTTTGTTCTATTCTTCTGGCCCTTTAATTGCTTTGCCCACTTGATTGGCAAGACCAATTAGCCCATTTCTGCTTCTCATTCACTGTATGATCCAAATTAAAGAACATATTAATGGCAAACCTGATCCTCTTTCCATCTGTTCCTTCTTTCTCCAAGGTTGGAGGCTTGGCTTCTGGTAGCTTAGGGTACTCTTATTTCTTCCCATGTGATTTTAGAGCAATTGTTATTGGATTGACCTGGAATTTTCCCAAACAAATATGTCTGATTTTCCTATTTCTTCTGTCCTCATCCTGATATTCTGGGAGTAGAGTGGAATCAGGGATGGAAAGCAACCACAAGTTTTTCACAAAACTCCACATATGATTCTTCTGCTGTGATCTCCTTTCCAGCCCTACCACTGATTGAGATCCTGTATTCTAAAAGATCTAGAAGAACACAGAGGCATAGATAATTTGTTTAAGGCAGTAAACTGTTAGTTGATGAACGAGCCCATCAGTTTAACAAGCAGTACTTCTAGGGGCAAGATGTGAGTAGCATAAAAGAAATCAAAGGCCCTTTTCCATCTGCCTCAGAGAAATTCATTTTGGGTTGGGCTAGGATTTATTATATTATAATCAATAGTAATTCCATATACCCCAATAAAACTTACTCAATTTGTGTGAAGAACTTTAAAAAATGTTGTTTTGAGTTCACATGAGGCTAAGCCTTTAGCTCACATAGAGTCTGCCCCAAATCTTCTAAGAATTAGAAGTTCACTGAGTAATCTTTAAGGAATGCATAGAGATTTGCCTACCTAGTTCCCTTACTTGGAATTGGTGCTTTGAATAAAAGTGAAAAAGGAGACATCCTTTGTCTCCAATGAAACTGAAGAAATCAACACCTTTACCTGATGAGACATGAGCTATATACTCCAGAGAACAAGAACAATACGAGTTGGACTTTTTATTTGATAAAGAGATGCAACAAATAGAAGAAAAAGTACTGATTTGTCTGATAATAATACACATTATGAAATTGATGGACAGGATTTAGACAAGGTTTTGACAGTAATTCAAATGCCATCTTACCTGAGAAAACATCCTGGATAAGATCATATAGGCAACTGCAAGTCTTGGGCAAAAATTACATCAGAACTTGCTATGTTGTTAATGATAGTCTGTATCAATATGGATAGGATTTATGCATGGTCAAGGATGAAAACACACAGTCATAAGGAAATGGACAAGCTTATCTAAAATTCATATGGGAATTCAAAAGACCAAGAATAGTCAAAATAATCTTGAAAAAGAAGGAAAAGTTTTCAGGACTCACACTTTCTGATTTTAAAATTTACTACAAAGCAAGAGTAAACAAGACAGTGTGGTACTGGCATAAAGATAGACATACTGATCAATAGAGGAGCATTGAGAGTCCAGGAATAAACCGTGGGACCAACTGATTTTTAACAATGGTATTAATACCATTCAATGGGGAAACGAATACTATAGTCTTTTCAACAAATGGTGCTGGGACAACTGGAAAGCCACAGCAAAAGAATGAAATTGAATTTTTACGTAACACATATACAAAAACTATTAATGAAATGGATTTAACAGCTAAATGTGAGAGCCTCAAACTATGAAACTCTTAGAAATAAACATAGGCATAAGTCTTTTCAATTTTTAAATATTTTTAAAATTTTATTTTTAAATTTTTATTTTTAGTTTTTTTGAAACAGAGTCTCAAGCCGTTACCCTAGGTAGAGTGCCATGGCATCACAGTTCATAGCAACCTCAAGCTCTCGGGCTTAAGCGATTCTCTTGCCTCAGCCTCCCAAGTAGCTGGGACTACAGGTGCCTGCCTATTGTTTTAGCTGGCCTGGCTTGGGTTCGAACCCACCAGTCTGGGCATATGTGGCTGGCACCCTACCCATTGAGCTATGGGCGCCACCTATTTTTTAAATGTTTTAATTAAAAATTTTAATATTTATTTATTTATGTTTTAGAGACTGGAGTCTCACTCTGTCTCCTAGGCTGGAGTGCAGTGGCACTATCATAGCTCACTGAATCCTCAAACTCCTGGGTTTAAGTGATCCTCTGGCTCAGCCTCCAGAGTAAGTGGGACTAAAAGGTCCACAATGCCATACATAACTAATTCTTTTTCATATTTTTAGAGATGGGGTTCTCACTGTGTTGGCCAGGTGGGTCTCAAACTTTGGCCTTAAGCTAGCCTCTTGTCTCAGCCTCCTGAATTGCTGGATTTATATGCATGAGACACTGCAGCTCTTTTTGAACTTTGACTAGGCATTTGTTTCCTACATGACACCAAAAGCACAAGTGACAAAAGAGAAAGTAGATAAATTAGACTTCATAAACATGTAAAGTTTTTGCACTTTAAAGGCCACAATCAAGAAGGTGAAAATATGAACGACAGAATAGAAGAAAATATTTGTGAATTATGTATGCATAGCTGATAAGGGATTTGTATCTAGAATGAATAAAGAATTCTTACAACTCAATAATAAAAAGAAAAGAACTAAAAAAAAAATGGGCAAAGAATCTGAATAGATATTGTTCAAAAGAAGACTTACAAATGGCCAATAGCACAGGAAAAGGTCCCTCACTTCATTAGTCATCAGAGAAATACAAGCAGAATGCACAGTGCAATACCACACTACTTAATACCAACTAGCATGGCTACAATCAAAATAACAGATACTAACAAGTGTTGGCAAGAATGGGGAGAAATCGAAACACTCACACCCTGCTGGTGAGAATGGAAAATGGAAAACGGTCTGATAGTTGCTCAAAAGGCTAACCATAGTTACCCGGTGATTCTGATCTTAGGCATTTACCCAAGAGAAATAAAAATATATGTCCAAACAAAAACCTGTATGTCAGTGCTCATAGTGGCACCGTAAGAGTGAAAAGGACTCAGATGTTCATCAACTAATGAATGGATACATGTAATTAAAATGTGATTATATCCATATAATGGAACATTGTTTGGCAATGAAAAGAAATGAAATACTGAAATGTGCTACAACATGAATACATTATGCAAAGTGAATGAAGCTGGTCACAAAGGACCACATACTGTATGATGCCACTCATATGAAATGATCATAATAAGGAAAGCCATAGGGCTGGTAAGGGGAGGGGACAGCTGGGAAATGGGGACTGGTTGCCAGTGGGTACCAGATTTCTTTTCAGTGGTGATGCAAATTTCAAAATTCATAGTGGTGATGGCTGCACAGCGGTTTATATGCTAAAAAACATTGACCTGTATACTTGAAATGGGTAAATTACATTATATGTCAATTATAACTTAATAAAGTAGCTATTATGAAAAAAATTGCTGTTATGTTGATGTAGAATAAGTTCCTTAAAAACTGAATCTGAAGACATTTTTCTGCATAGAATCTTAAGCTGATACTAGTGACAGCAGGCTGATGGTAACATACTGGTGTGTGTTAAACTAGAATGCTGGAGAAAGCCTAAGGGAAAAGATAAATTAAAGGCTAAAATTGAAAGCTACCTCTCTCCAATTTCACATAAGTTTCTCTTCTCAGCATGCTGTGTGCAGCATCAGAACTCAGAAGGAGAGAAAGTGCACGTGTTCTCTTTGGAGAGCAGAAAAGGAACTTTTGCACCAGACAGACTTGGGTTCAAATCCTGTGGGGCGAAAAATTACAGTTACTCAATGAATGGTAGGGCAACAATTGAGGAAAACTTTTGAAATCTTTCTCAAAAAGAAAAGTCAAGGGAAAATAGGACATTTGTTTTTTGGCTAGCTAATATACTTTGGTCCTTCTATTGGTATTAGTATCCAGAAATTTTTTGGGGGGGGAGGGCGAGGGCGTGTGAAATATCCTTTTCCTGTCCTGAGCTCCTAAACTTTTGGTAGCCTTGCATTCGTTATACAATGGAATTAAAGTTAAGACCTTTGTATGATTTTTTTTTAAATTTCAAGTTAATGTGAGGGTATAAACAACTAGGTCACAATATTTGAATTTGTTAGGTAGAGTCCCTCTTACGGTTGTGTGCTGCACCCGAAAGGTGTGCCATACACTCCTCCTTTGAATTGTTGACCTGGAATTCCCTCTGTTTCTGCAGTGGCACTTGAATGTGACAGGGTAAATGTCTGGAGCTGCTCTCCTTCCGCCCACTGCCGGAAGCCTGAACACGCAGCTAGCAGGGAGGTGAGCAGAGACGCAAAGGGCCCAGGGCCTGGCGTCGCCTTATAATGCCCTTATTAAAGTCACGTCAGCATTAGCCCTGGGCTTCTAGTTATATATATAAGGTGACACATTTGCTCTTAAGCTTAAACTATAATTTGAATTTTCAATTACTTACGCACAAGTGAAACCTAAAGTAACATTACCTGTTGCCCCGGTTCCTAGGGCTGATAACATATGACACCAAAACTTCACAATTTAAAACGAGAAAATATTTAGTTGGCTCACAAATTAGCAGTCTGGGTAGGGAGAAGAGGACATAGCTCGTTTCTGATCTATTAGCATTAACTGGTGGCATGAGCCTGGGGCCTGGAACGATATTGACGTTCACTCACTTGTTAGTCTCCTGCTTGGGCTGGGGAGGATCACTCAACTGGGACTAGAGAAGCAGGGCTCCCAAGGTTGGTCTTCCTCTTTTCTCTCTTTCCATGGTCTCTCCATGTGCTCTCTCCAGCATAGTAGCTTTAGAATAGCTGGAATTTTGCATGTAAGCTGAGGGCTGCCAAGGCACTTGTCCCAAAGAGGAGAGTGGGGGAGAAGCTGTCCTTTGGACTTTGACCTCAGAAGTCATGAATAGTCACTTGCACCATAATCCCAGGACTACCTAGACTCATGAAGAGCAAATGTAGACCCCACCTCTTAATAGATGAGTGCCAACATCATATTACAAGACCAATTGGATTGGGATATATTGGCATGGCCATTTTTGAAAACATAATTGACCACACAGTATGGGGTTTTTGTAAAGATTAAATGAGAAATTTGTCAAAAGACTGTACTACAAAATATAATATGGACCTAGAGATTTGAATGGACTGAGGGACCCTAAAAAGATTGTGTGAACTGGAAATAATCCTCTGGCCAAGCCAGGAAAATGCTAGTGAGGAAAGATTAGAGTGAGTGGAGAAAAAAAATCAGCCAAATTTTATCATGTTGAGCTTTAAGGCAAATCAAAACAAAATAAAACAAAAAACCAAAAAAAAAAAAAAAACCCACCAAAGGAAACCAATAATAACCTCCCCAGAAGTTTGATAAAGGAAATGTAAATATAGTATTTATAAATCTGTTATTGTTTCTACCTATGTTAGTATTTCTGATTAAAGTTTTATTTATTTATCTTTTCAGTTATGTTTGAATAACAAGAGAAGGTGGAAATTGCCAATCTCTTCTCTTGGTTCAAAACTTCTATGACTGAAGTTTTACTCTATTTATCCCATGACTGAAGCAGAATGCCAACATCAATATTCCTAAAATATATCTTTAATATTTTTGTGAGAAATAAACATAAAGATTTCTCATGAGTTACAAAAATAAAGTTACAAAGTGACAGACAATGTCTGTCAGAGACTGATGTAAAACATGAATCAGATTATTACCAAAGGTTAAAATAGAATGATAACATGGGTAAAGCTGGGACGAACACAAAATTTACTGGTGAGGCAATTTCAGTTAACTGATTGAGTTATAGTAATAAAAAAAAGTTTTTGATCCAAAGTCTAAAACACTGCAAAGGAACTAGCTCTTCAACTTTGTAAAAATCATTTTGTCCTTCTAGGCTTCAATTTCCTCATGAACAAAATGAGGGAGTTGGATTAGGGGTTCTTGACCTTTACAGGGAGGGGGTCAGTCTTCCGTAATCATATGAAAGCTCTGGATGCTGTTGCCTGAGAGAATGCATTAGACATGAAGCATTTTCCACACGACTCTGGGGGTTCAAGATTGAGAACCTAGATAGTCTTTAAGTCCAGGCTTAAAACCCTGGACCCATTACTATCTCTATCTTCTTATCCTAAGGGCTGTGATCCCGGATAGTTGACTCTAGCAAAAATTTCTTACCTTTTTAGCTTTGGAAGGGATCTAAGCCACTTTTGAGTTCATAGCCAGTCCAGTGAACTCCGACCCAGGGCCCTCTTCATAAGCGTGTTTCCTGTACACTTGCCAAGGTCACCATGCTCAGAAGGCTTTACACTTGCTTTACTGCTTTGCTATCACCATCTTGACATTTTTAATTTTTGGACAAAGGGCTCCACATTTTTATTTTGTCCTAGACCCCTTAAAAAAATCTTGTCCTACTCTGGCCCCCTTCTGAGCTTCAACCTTCTTTTCTCATCTTCCTGAAAAGTATTTATTCAGTGTCTGTGTGGACTTATCGAGCTAAAAGGAACTTGACCCTGTTTAAGGCAGCACAAGTTACTAGAGGCAGACCAAGTTAGAAAACTCGTTCTGATGCTGTGCAGGAATCTCCCCCTTTATAGTTGTTCCTATTGAACACAGTCTTCTGTGTCTTATGTGATAAGTTCCTTTCTACTTAAGAATGTTTTGCATATTTGAAGGCAGCCACCATCCCCCCAACACCCAGAAGAAATGCAATAAATTAATGAATTGAGTATTCTCATGTTCGATTCATTAATGGAAAGAGAAAGGCTGTAGTAAGTTCACACGAGAGGGAAGATCATCTGAAAGGACCAAATATGAAAAGCAAACAAAATGATTAGGAATTGATGCTCTGGGATGAACAAGCAGCGAAAGATTAAGGAGGAACAGTTGGCTTTGTCCTTATGATATGGGAACAAGTCTTTTTATGCCTCATATAATGTCCCCTCCCCCAAATGAACTGTGCTTATGTAAGTTGGTCTCATTTTGAAATTAGCACTGTTGAGGAACAGATCTCTTTGTGTATAAGAAAATGACTGAACTTTTGGTTATTTCCAAGCTTTCATTTTCAAATAAGTATCTGAAACAAGCAAATAGCACAAATAAATAGGCTTTAGTGTCATGATGCAGAAATATGTGTATTTGTTATTTGCCCTCACAGAGTGGGATTTTCTTAGGTAGGGGCCTTATATTTTATTCAACTGGTCTTTATTGTGGTGTCTAGAAAAGCTTTCAACACAGCCAGTGAACTCTGTGATTCTGTACTGTGGGATTCTGTGTCTGGAGAGAAAGAATAGCCTTCCTATAGGCATAGGTGTGCAAAGATGGTTCCACATATTCAGGCAAAGGTGGAGGGACCAATTCCCACTGCCACACAGCTGATGGCTCCCTTCCCTGGCATCACTGCTGACAAGGCGGGAGGTTGAGCAGTACAGAGGATGGGGAAACAGAAAGATCATGGGACAGCATTAAGGATGGATTTTTTCCTTTTTATATGATCCTCATTACAGAGAGAAAGGCAAAACTTATTGTTAATATGCCCATTGAAAGTATTTCTGGGAATATCAATTTGGGCTAGCATTTAAAATTACACCATACTCATATCTAGATACATTTTCAAAATAATCCTCTTTCCATTATAAAATTTAGTAATATATAAAATCTTACCAGTAACTTATTCTCCATTTATTATTTTTTACTACTACTCTATTAATGATTTTCTAATTTTGAACCACTTTAGTTAATTTTTATTAGGTATTATATGGGTCAAAATATTAAAAAATCTAAAAGAGTAAAAGTCTTTCTGTCCCACCACCAGAGCCTGGCTGTCCAGTTTCCCCCAGGCAACCAGCAGCATTATTAGTTTTTTATCTATTTTTTTTTCATCTTTTGGGTAAGCACATACAGTTAAATTTCAGTTCTATTCTGTTGTACTAAGAATGGCCTCTTACTAAGGTCTGGGAGGAGGGACTTAGCTTTTCCTTCCCTCTATGCTTTTCTGATTTGAATTCCCATCTTCAGACTTACAAAATTAGCCCTGAGCAGCCAGTGATCTCTTCCCGTCACACTGTCTGTCCCTCTGTCCCCATGTAACAGTCTTTTCGCCAAGCCAGTATTTCCACGCTTGGGCGAGACTTCCTCAAGCTATTTTCCATCCCTCTCTAAAGTGTTATTAATTTTCAAAGTCACTCCCTCAAAAAGTTTCTCCGGCTTGATATGAAGAGATGAAAATCTCAGCTTGTCCCTCACTCAACTTAGTGGGATCTGCCACTTCACTACTTCCTCCTCTTCTCTGTAATCTGGAAAAAGGTTGGTTTTTTTAAAAAGTATCCTACCAAAGGATGATGCAGGGCTCCTAAACTTTTCCATAAAAAGAATTCTCTAATTTTTTATTTCTCCCATAACTTGTCCTCACTGGGGTTGGTGGATTCTGTGAGTGAGTCTGAAAGCAGGTTGGGTTTGGAGGAGCATTCTAACACGGGGCGGTGACTGCATTCCATTATTTTGTATGCCCAGAATTCACCCATTCCCTTTTCTGGGCGTTCCCTTCCCTTTCTAGGGAACTATCCTGTCTTCTTGCTTATCCACAAGATGAATTTGGGAGCTGCTGTATTAGTTCGAATGTAAATTAGACCTGTGCCACAATTTATTGGTCTAGGAGTGAACCCCAGATACAATCTGGGTCAACCAATTTTCTTCCCAGGAATGTGGACGTTGATCTGAGACTCAACTCAGTCTCTTTCCAGAGGGTTTAACCAACTAGTGATGTAAAATTCAGGAGCTTTGGGCTATGTTTGTCATTAAAAGGGTGGAAGAAATAAAGGCAGATGGCCTGAGAGACAAAGAAAAGAAAGGATCTGAGACCGGTTGACAGTGCTCCAGTCCCTGGCTCTGGCTGTTGATGACTCTGCCTTCCATGAGACACTGTGATCTTTTGGTGTCAGCTAATTCCGGTTGGCTTTCTGTTCCTTGCAAACCAAAGCCATAGCGAGGGCAGGACAACAGCAGCCCTGCCACCTACGAGGGAAGGCAGGGAAAGCCAGCATGACTTGCCACCACGTTGTATCTCCAGTAATTCTCAGTGATTTCAAGTTCTTAAGACCTATCTCGGATCATGTTTCTAAGTGAAATATTTCTCTGAATTTTTCCTTTCATAAATGTTGAATTATAGTATACTATTACTGATAATCTGCTCATGGCAAAAAAAAAAAAAGTCTGTGGTTTCCAGCTTGTATTTTCTTTCTCTAAGCAGATCCCCTTTCTACTGTTCAAATAAACCCTCAGTAGTATTCAGAGAGAACCCACTGAGTCCTCAGACTCTTGTGTGTGTTAAAACCTAAACCCAGAGAAGAGCAAAGTTAAACAGGAATCCTCCCCACCTCCAAGGATCCAGAAATAGAGGGAACTTTATTTACCAAGCAGAGCACCTGGGAGGCAGCAAGACCCCAGAAAACACTTGGAAATGGTGTGTCTGGGCAGAGAGGCTGCTGTAGACAGTGGTGATGGGATCCGGCTGCTGTAGACAGTTGTGATGGGATCCAGCCGCTGTAGACAGTGGTGACGGGATCTGGCTGCTGTAGACAGTTGTGATGGGATCCGGCTGCTGTAGACAATGGTGATGGGATCCGGCTGCTGTTGACAGTAGTGATGGGATCCCGCTGCTGTAGACAGTTGTGATGGGATCCGGCCGCTATAGACAGTTGTGATGGGATCCAGCTGCTATAGACAGTGGTGGTGGGATCTGGCTGCTGTTGACAGTAGTGATGGGATCCGGCTGCTGTAGACAGTAGTGATGGGATCCGGCTGCTGTAGACAGTAGTGATGGGATCGGCCGCTGTAGACAGTGGTGACGGGATCCGGCTGCTGTAGACAATGGTGATGGGATCCGGCTGCTGTAGACAGTGGTGATGGGATCCGGCCGCTGTTGACAGTAGTGATGGGATCCGGCCGCTGTAGACAGTTGTGATGGGATCCGGCCGCTGTAGACAGTTGTGATGGGATTGGCCGCTGTAGACAGTGGTGACAGGATCCGGCTGCTGTAGACAGTGGTGATGGGATCCAGCTGCTGTTGATAGTAGTGATGGGATCCGGCTGCTGTAGACAGTTGTGATGGGATCCGGCCGCTATAGACAGTTGTGATAGGATCCAGCTGCTATAGACAGTGGTGGTGGGATCTGGCTGCTGTAGACAGTTGTGATGGGATCCGGCCGCTGTAGATAGTGGTGACGGGATCCGGCTGCTGTAGACAATGGTGATGGGATCTGGCTGCTGTAGACAGTGGTGACAGGATCCGGCTGCTGTAGACAGTTGTGATGGGATCCGGCTGCTGTAGACAATGGTGATGGGATCCAGCTGTTGTAGACAGTGGTGATGGGATCCAGCTGTTGTAGACAGTGGTGATGGGATCCGGCTGCTGTAGACAGTGGTGATGGGATTTGGTTGCTGTAGACAGTTGTGATGGGATCTGGCTGCTGTAGACAGCGGTGATGGAATCTGACTGCTCCAGGGAGTCAGGGAAGCAGTGGAAGATGCTCGTGCCCTCACACATGTCAGAAGGTAGGATAAGGAAAGGATACACAAAAAGCCGTCCGAGGACAGGAAGTCTCAGCCTTGACCTTGCGTAAGTACCACAGTGTAGATGTCACAGTGAACACACAAGGGGACGGAGAACTAGGGGACAAGAGGCTACCACCTCTATTACTCCACCCAGTGCCTTAGCTCTCTGAGGCCTTCTGAAGCCAAGATAAACCTTGGGCAAAGCAGAGTCTAGATTGGGAGTTAGTTTCCACTACCTTAGCAGAATGTATACCAGAAAGAGAAATTAAGTAAAAATGATAGAAAAAAATCCTATATTTTGTGCTCATTTGAGTTTCTAGACTAAGATTTATATGTGGATACTTATTACTTTGCTTTTTTTTTAAATTTATTTTATCACATTGCTTTATTTTATAAGTAAGGCAAACAAAAGTGTTCCCAAACATACCTATATTCAGTTAAAATTTGTAGTGATAATCTAAGAAGCTGTTGTTTGCGCTGTTCATAATAGCTATTAATAATAACCGTTGAGCACTTCTGTCATGCCAAGCATTGTGCTAAGGAGTTTATATTCATTATCGTGTCAATATTTATAATAACACAAAAGAGTAGGAATTTTTATATCAGTACTGTGTACATGAGAAATATGAGTCATTAAGTGGATAAAAAAATTTGCTTGTAACAGACATTATAAAGGGTCTCATTCTATTTGTGGTGATTGCTTCTTTTAAGGGACTATTTGCATGGAATAGCCATGCCAGAATAAGAGTTCTGTTGGGATTTCAAAGTAATGACACAGTATGCAAAGACAGAATGTCAGCAAGTTATCTTTTATAAAGTGTTCATTAGCACTGAAAGGCCTTTATGAAAGGCCAATTTGAACCAGAAGCTGCACCAGGAGCTAGACATCTATCTCTATCTCATCTCAAATTTTTTAGAGATAAATAGATAAATATTTCTTTCTAAAATATGTATGAGACAGAGATATTGATTTATTTTCAGAATTTATCTCATGTGATGGTAGGGCCTAATAAATCCAAAGTTCACAGGGCAGGTTGGCAGACCGTAAATTTAGGTGAGAGTTGATGTTGCAATTTTGAGCCTCAAATCTACAGGGCAGACCAGGAAGGCAGAAAGAAAACTTAGGCAGGGTTCCTACATTGTAATCTCTTCTTTTCTGGGAGACTTCAGACTTCACTATTAGACCTTTAACTGATTGGAGGGTAATCTTCTTTATTCAAAGCCTACCTGATTTAAATGTTAATCTCACTTAAAAAATACCTTTACAGCAAAATGTAGATCGTTGGTTGGCCAGGTCAGTTGCAATCACTGCCCCATGAAGCTCTAAAGACTCTTCGAGTTCAGGGTCCCACTAAAGACAGATTTCATAGAATTTTAATAAGTATACCACCCCAAAAGTTTCTGTGGTCAACATCTTTTTGATGTAAACAATGCTAAACACATTGATTTGTTATAGAAAGCCTTTATTATGCTCAGTGTACTGGGAATCCCCCTAAATGGGGAGTATAGTTTGCAGTGATCCCTAGTTCTTATACTCAGATAATCTTTCTTGTGTGTGTATGAGTGTGAGTCATCTCTCTGAACCAACATTTCCTGATGCACATATACTGATTAAAATAAATCTTTCTGTTTTGCTGTTGATAAACTGAGGCAAACAGAGAGCAGGAGCCCATAAAGAGTTTGTGGCAGTTATAGGCTCAAGTTTACTGATTCCAGTGTTCTTTCCAAATGCAAAATATAAAAAGCTGATAATAAATGCTGAGAATTGGGCCCATTCTCACCACCCTAGGGAGGTGTTTGACCTGGGCAGGCAGGTGATTGGTTCTGTACCTCTTTAGTGTTTCTGTACAGCTGAAGTTAGGCCTGGGTAGTGAGCAGGTGGGAGATGGGCACATGAGGAGAGGCAGCCCCATTGGCTTTGTTTTGATGATGGTTGTGCGTACAGATCATCAGCTAGTGGGGCCATCTCCTTTTCCCCTGGGGTCCAATTTCTCGGAGTAACAGTCCATTTGCCAGCAGAGGGTGGTGGAAGGAGGTGTTAAATGGACCAATCTGGGAGCTGGATGAAATTGGCTCCATTTGCTGGACCTTGAGCATGACAATGGTAGGAATTCCCACCTAGTTGAAATAATCATCAAATAGAGGTTATTAATCAATGATGGCACGTCAGCCAAAGAGGAAGCTATCAGAATTATAATCAATAGGGGAATAGCTCCAGAAGCTCCTTTCCAGGAGACAGAAAAAAACACCTTATATTGATTCTTTTTCCTTTGCTATTGGCTTGGACAGAGGATTCAAAAGCTAATATAAAATTTGTTATATTCTCTTCCAGGAATAGACATTCCTTCAGATGTGCGAACTTTTAAAATTCATTTTAGTCTTTTTTTTTTTTTTGAGGTATAGTCTCAAGCTGTCACCCTGGGTACAGTGCCGTGGCATCACAGCTCACAGCAACCTCAAACTCTTGGGCTTAAGTGATTTTCTTGCCTCAGCCTACCAAGTAGCTGGGACTACAGATGCCTGCCACAGTGCCTGGCTATTTTTTTGGTTGTAGTTGTCATGGCTATTTAGCAGGACTGGGCTGGATTCAAACCTGCCAGCTCTGGTGTATGTGACTGGCGCCCTAGCCACTTAAGCTACAGGCCCTGAGCCTCATTTTAATCTTTATACTGAATCTTCCTGGGAACTCTTTGGTGATCCTATGTCATAAGTATCACATAACCTTGTTTGTATTTTTTTCTATGATAGAAGCACCTCAGGTAGGTGCTAATTTATTATACGATTTGTCCCAGTGTTCTTGCATAACTGCACAGAGTTCTGGGACATAACATAAAACTATAAACTTAGACTAGTTTTGCAAAGAGTTTATATTTTGTCTGAAAATGAGTCAGTGGTAGTTCTTCTGCAACTAGACTTGAAAGTCAGGAAGCAATCACCTGTGCTTCCCCCCTTTTCTCTTCAAATACTCTTAATTCTCTGTGAGTTTTCCTTTATATGTTTAAAATGATCTACATATTTAATATTCACAGTATTAATCAGCTCTTGGGGGCTGATTGGGGGTTCTCCTTCTTACGCACTCTCTGGGTCGGTCATCGTGGCTGAGAGATGCAGCACAGAGATGCTACCGACACATGCACTTGATTTAAATCTGGGTTAGCTGGGGTTCCCTAGGACCAGCGCTGGTGGCAGGAGTTCTTGCATAAGTCATTTGGTGAGGGAGTAATCTCAGGTGATTTCTGTAAGGGAGGGAGAGAAGTGGGAGAGCGCTGAGGAGGAAGCTAAGCAAGATGTGGTTTCAGCTGGAGTTTAGGATCAGTTGATCCCTGGGGAGCTCTGGAGCAAGACTAGTATTGATGTTGCAGGACCAGCAAAATGAAACCAACAGACTCTCACCAAAGATTATAGGAGAAGGAATTTTATTTCAGCCGGTGGAGCCACGGCAGACTAGAATCCAAAATAGAGTTCCTTGATCAGTTCTGTCCTTGTCCTTTGATTGGACTCACAAGTAGACAGACAAAGGAATTACCATATTCTTTCTCAGTGGAGATGTCAAATCATGTACAGGGTTTATAGAAGCAGAAGCAAGCAACAAGGGTTAGTTTCAAGGACCCAGGAAGCTAAGTTTTACAAATTCTTAAGGGCTGGGTTACCGTGGGGAGGACCTTGCAGGAGTGTTCTTGGTCTTCTCTGAGAAGTCTATTTTTTACAGTCTTTTCCCAGGTATCCTCCCTCACTGATACCCTGGACATGTCAAACACTGAGGCTACAGGGGCTTTGTATATCCCTTTATCAGTTAGGTAGTGGCTACAGGTTACCAATTCTGGGTAAGGACGCTACCACAGCGATTCTCTGAAAAGGCTGAAACAGCTGGAGGATTGATACTTTGGTTCTGTAAAGAGGATCTGGGTAGGTCACCATGAACATGTGCCAGACCTACACTGACTTCTTATTCTCCTGACTTTTGCTTACCTTCCCAGAAAGAACCATAGAGATATCATATCTTGTACTTCCCGAGTTCAGAAAAAAGGAGTCAGCAATTGGCATTAATCTCCCTCCTTCATCCTGACTATGTAACCCAAACATCCGCTGGACTTCCTGACTTCGAGTCGCCAAACTTAACTGCACATTCATAAGCCTTAGCCCCTCTCCTGGCTTCTCAGTTTATCACCTCTTTACTCCATTGATGAGAGTTTTAGCTTACCACCAGTTTGGGTCCCAGTAGGGCAGTGTGTTAGTTATTTATTGCTCACTAATAAATCACAAAAAACCGAATGTCCAAAAAACAGTAATGACCTTATATTTTCTTATAGTTTTAATGGACTTGACTAGGTTGTTTTGGTTCAGGCTTTTTTTTGTTTGTTTGTTTCTTTTCCTTTTGGTAAATTTTATTCAGATGTTGGCCAGGACTGCGATCATTTGGAAGCTCAGCTGGAGGTGAAGTGGCTTCAGAGGTGGCTTAGTCACGTGCTGGCAAGTTGGTCCCCGCCATCAGTGGGAGGCTCCTAACCTTCTCATGTGGTCCTCTCCTTGGGGCAGCTAGTTCTGCGGAGAAAGTGATCTAGGACCACAAGGCAATAGCTACAACCTATCCTCAGTGGTTGAACGCTGTTGTCATCACAGAGCTGTCTCACAGACCAGCTCTGAATTGACATGAGAGGACACTGCACGAGATTGAGAGTACCAAGAGAGAAGGTGGCGGTCCATCCTGGGGGCTGGCTTCCCAGGGGGAGTAGATTCCTGTCTCCCTCAACATTTTCCTGCCTTCCTACTCTGTCTGCTTGGCAAGAATATGGTGGCTCCTTAGCTCTCTATTCTTTATTTCTTCATTGTGTAATCTTGATATTTCTCAAGACTCCTACTTGAATTGAGTCATATAGGATGTGAAACCAAAAGTGTTTTTATGTTTTATTAATCAATTTGAGCAGTTTCTAAGCTTTCAGAGCTGTCTACTTCTTTCTAACATTTCAGGAGCTGGTGGCAACCCCATACTCTCCTCATCTCTAATCTTCAAGTCTGTACGATGTTCTGCTCTGCCTACTCCCAGCCTTCATGTCATCCGGAGAGTCCTTCTTTATAACGCTTACCTGCCTTCCTATACCTACCCTTCTGTTCTCTCCCCCGATCTTTTGCTGTGGTTGTTGGTATTTTATCTGCTTAAACACAAAGATTCCAAAATAAAATCTTTCCCCCCCAAGGTGGCAACCCCAAGACAGGGTTGTATTTGAGCCTGGGTTGGCACTGCAAAACTGGGCAGTGTGGCGGCATGATGCTGGAACCAGGCACTGGAGAGGCCCAGACCCAGAAATAACCCAGATGTCGACTAAAAGCTGCCTTCTGCAAAGTCATGGGAGAATGATTTTTGCTTCCACGGTAATTTCTGCTTGTATTTCATAGTTTTTTTTTTTTTTATTGTTGTTCTTATTTTCAAAGAATTTTTAAAAATTTTGACTGTAAAGACAGAAGTATCATATAAAGGTTCTACAAGGTTGTCTGGTTTTCTGTGAGACATTAGTGAGAAGATGGGTAAGCCTGACCTCTCTGCCATCTGTGGGCCTCATTTACTTCCTATTTCTGTGATGCTTTTTATCTATTCTGAGGAGAAACTCATTTCACTGACACAGGCAGCCTAACCCTGCTAGCAGTCTTACAAGTATACAAGTCACACCCTACGTGACTCACTGGAAGAAGTGAAAGAAAGAATATGTATAAAACTAAGGTCCTACCAGCAACAACTCACATTCTTTCTTTTGGGTCACTTACGATGGAGCACACTATGGGAAGGGCTTTATAGTAATCATATCTCATACTTTACATGAGGTTCTGTTGTCTTACTGCTTAGAAACCTCTAACAGCTCTCATGACAATCAAGTAAGTCTTAGTCTTTTATTCAGGCTGCCAGGTATTGTTCAGGCTTCAAATCACCTTATTAATGCAATATCTTTCCCCATTCCTTCTACATATCACTTACACTTTAGCCAAATCCGAGCACTGACTGTTGTCCTAACCTACTCCATAATTTTCTACCTCTGTGCATTTGGAAATTGTGTCCTCTTCATCTGATAGGGCTTGGAGGTTTGGTCCCCCCCTCCCCGCAGATCTCATGTTGAAATTTGATCCCCAGTGTTAATTATGGGGGACGAGACCTAGTGGGAGGTGTCTGGGTCATGGGGTGGATCCCTTGTGAGTGGCTTGGTGCCCTCCCCTGATAAGGAATGAACTCTCACTTTATTGGCTCCCACAAGAGCTGGCTGTTTAAAGGAGCCTGGCACCCTTCCCACTCTTACCATGTCACACGTCTGCTCCTGCCTTGCCTTGTACCTTGATTGGAACCTCCCTGAAGCCTTTCCTAGAAGCAGATGCTGGCACCACACTCCTTGTACAGCCTGTAGAACCGTGAGCCAAATAAACCTCATTTCTTTATAGATTACCCAGCTGCAGGTATTTTCTTTATAGCAACACAAGTGGACTAACACACCATGTAAATGTCCTCCTGTCATATGTGACTGTGGAAGTGCTTGCCTTCTCTGAGGTTTGCTGCACATGTAAATGCTACCTCCTTTGTGATGCCCTGCCTGGTTCCCTCGATCTAGAGTGATTTCTCCCTCCATGGACTCAAAGGGCACACTAGTGGTAGCCTGTCTATGGGCTTACCACATTCTTCTGGATATTAGAGGCACTGATGTAACAGAGTCACAGTGCTGGTTCTGCATCTGATGTCTTCTGAAACATTGATGGCTGCAGGTGAGGACAATCTGCTATTTTAGTTCTGCCAGCAGTTATCAATTTTTTCTGTTGACAAAGGTAGTTCTTTGGTTTTAGAGAAGAACAGGATTTAATGGACTTTTGGATTATGCAAATGAAAGATAAAATATTTTGTTATACAGAGACCTTGGCCCATGGTTTCTCATCTGGGTTCCACAAAACCATAGGGTTCAGTCATCACGAGGAGTTCTGAGAAATTTTGGTTTAAAAATCTAAACATCAAATTTTGAGCTTTGTGCACCATGAAGATTACACAATGACTGAGTGGACCTGTCAGCAATTTCATTAGAGGTCTTTCAGTCCCATGTGGCAGTGTGCGGTAGGATTGTATTCATTTGGTTTTGTCTAGTCTTGGCTTCTTATGCAAAATGTGGGAAGTCATTGGTAGCTGATGAGTGCTCTGTTGCAGGATGGAGACGATGGTGGACAGATGACATGAGTTTTTCAGTCTCCAGTTATTTCTCCCACACTCCCCTTATGCACTGCAGGCTGTAACAAGCTCTGCTAGTGTAATAAGAAATTGGAGGGAAACTTAATTTTCATTCTGAAGACTCAGCCATTCTCCACTCTTACCTCTGCCATTTTAATGAATGTTGGTTTTGCTTTTGTTATGAACATTGCAAAATGTAGATTGTAAAAACTAGCTGTGAATTCCATAGTGAGTGACAAGTTTGAGTATTTTCTCACTTTATTGTGCTCTTATGTCTTATATTTAATTAATGTTTGCATTTTATAAGCATGCCTGATAATCCAATGTGGTAATTTTTGAAGATGAGATATGAGATGGAAGAGAAAGATTTTAGGCCTGGAGATAACCCTGATAAGGTTAGTGATGAAGAATTATAATCTTTTGAGTCATTTTACTATACTGTTGGAACAAAAGACATAGAAAAAGGCATTTATCAAGGGGTTTACATGGGTTAATTATCCAGATCATCTCATTCCTTTGAGAATCATTCATGTGAGAGATTAGCAAACTTTTTCTGAAAAGAACCAGATAGTAAATATTTTAGGCTTTTCAGGCTACATATAGCCTCTGCTATATGTATTCTTCTCTGCTTTGTTTGATGTTTTGTTTAAAGCTCTTTAAAAATATTAAAATCCATCTTAGATCTTAGGGGTTGTACAAAAACAGGCCACTGGTAGGATTTGCTTCATGGGTTATACTTTACCAACCTCTCCTGGGTCAAACTTCTAAATGTGGCAGTGGCTCCAGTAAAACTGAAAAAAATCAAAACAAGAAAAGAATCCTTAAACATAAGCCACAGCCATTTGAGAAATAAAGATGTTAGTCACCTCAAATAGCTACTGGAATCTCAAAATAAACAGTACAACATACTCTCAAACAAGCTGAAGTTTTGATGACATGTCATATGATCTTGAAGAGCTTTTGTGACATACATTGAAAAGTCACAGCTACCAATTGATGTCAGCATATTTCACCAATTGGTGTCATGCTGTAGAATTTGTAAGATTTGTAAGTAATTATGAAATTCAAGAAAATGAAGAATTGCCTATAAGGAGGAAAGGCCAGGATATGGTGAACCTTGGCCTTCATATCTGTACATGGAAGGTCTGCCTTGTGAAGACCATGTTGACTTCCATACTGACAGTGCCTGTCAAAGGTTGGCTCTGTGAGTGCTTTTGCATCTCATTGAAAGAAAAAGTTGCTCACACTGTCACAAAACATTACCTTCTTTAAAGATAGGTGCTGTTGTTAAACACTCCTGAAGATAAATGGGAGAAAGTTTTAGATAATGCTACAAAATGGCCAACTTTGATATACAAAGACTAATTTCAGAATATTTTTATAACTGTGGGAAAGCATCAACAATGACCACATAAACATGCTGCTATACACAGAAATTTGGTGGCTTAGGGAGGAAGAGTTTTCAACAGGGTATTGGAGCTGAGAGGTGAAATTTGAAAGTATTGTCAAGAGAATATTGGCCAGATCTTGCTCAGTGCTTTGATGTCCAGGTAATGATGGAATAAGGCACTCCTGGTAAATTCCCGCAGTAAACAACTATAAAACCTGGACATAAAGCAAAAAGCAATTACCTGAAGGTGCTGGAGAGAGGACAGAAGCAGACAGATAGGGGTGAGGAGGAAATATTTGGAGGAGGGGAGCAGTATGAAGTAAGTTTCCTATGTCTGTGGCTTTTATTCTGGGTCTCAGTGTAACCCTCTGAGTGTGCACAGTGACAATGTGGTAGGGGTTCACAAGAAAACCCACTATCTCTCTGGTATGGGAATCTACAGCTGATAGAGAGAGTTAGAGAATCCCTAGAGAGAAAGAGATAGAGTGGGCATCTCTAAGTTTTGTCTACTAATATCTCTGACTGATCTTTGAGCCACATATGAACGAAACAGACTCAAGGTAACATAACTAAATAAAGGCAAATGATCTGAACCGAGACTGGAGTTTCCATGCAAGAAACAAAGTTGTATAAGCAAGAGAAAACCAATAGTTAAAGAAACAGAAAAGTGAAGCATTTACACAGCTTCATGTTCATAAAGTCCAGGGTAAATCCAAAATTCTGCAACAAAAAACCAAGAAAAATGGATTCATCCTTATGGGGAAAGAAAATCAATTGAGTGAGACTTTGAGATAAACAAGATGTTAGACATAGCAGAAAAGGATTTTCTTAAACAGCTATTGTAATGATACTCAATGAAATAAAATAGAATATGAGCTCAGTGAATAAAGAAAAATAGAAAATTTAACAGAGAAAAAAAAAAACCCTGAAAAAATTAAGTTGAAATTCCAGGACTGAAAAATATATGAACTATTATAAAAAGAAATTTACTGAATAGACTTAATACCTCAATGGAAGTGGCAAAGGAAAGAGTAAGTGAACTCAAAGATAGATCAATAGTAATTATCCTGTGCAAAGAACAGAGAGAAAAAAGATTGAAAAAAAACAAGAACAGAGTTTCAGAGATTTGTTATCTAAATGTTAAGTGTTCCAACATATGTGTAATTGGTATCCAGAAGAAGAGAGGAACAACATATGTGTAATTGGTATCCAGAAGAAGAGAGGAAAAAGGACTAGAAAAAGTTTGATAAAAATGGCAAAAACTCCTCCTAAATTTGATAAAAGACAGAAATTTTATAGGTATGATATTCTCAAAGAACATCAAAGAACAATCCCACATGAAGGCACATAATAGTCAAACTGTCAAAAGCCAACTATAGTGAAAAAGTCTTCAAAGGATCAAGAGATAATACATTATCTTCATGGGAACAATGATTTAATTAACAGGTAAGTTTTAAATCAGAAACCATGGAGAATTAAAGAGAGCAGAAAAGCAACTTTAAAGTGAAAAACGTCATCAACCCAGATTCTATATATAGAGAAAATATTCTTCAAAAATGAAGGCAAAATAAAGATATTTTTAGATGAAATAAGACTAAACAACATCACAAAGAGACCCCATTAGAAGAAATGCTAAAGGAAGTTCATTAGGCTAAAGGTAAATGATACTAGATAACATTGGTATCTCCATAAAAGAATAAATAGCATAAAAAGTTGCAAATGCAAAAGAATAATTTTTATCTTCCTCCTCCTTACCACGAAACGTGGGGGCACATGGAACCAATAGCTTCAAGGTTTCTATAATTTACTTCAGTGGTACAATATTACATGTAAGAATATATATTACATTCCTAGAGCAATTACTAAATAATAATACAAAGAAGTATGGCCAATTCTGTCAAGATGAAGTAACAGGGACTGGATATATCCTCTTACCTGAAACAACTAAAACAATAAGAAAAAACATGAACATTAAGACACTGGATACCAGGTACTAAAGCACAGTGATCTCTAAGAGATGGAAAATAAATGTAGTATGCCCTATAATTGCCCCAGTTTACTGCCTGGACAGACTTTTCAGGCCAAAGGGAAATCAAAAAGAACCTGGATGTCTGCCTGACTCAGGGACTTGGCTGAGAGAGAGGAGAGGCCAAGGCAGTGAGGGTTTTCAGGGCAGGGTTCAAGAATTCTGGAGATTAGCACAGGGTACCTGCATCTTCAGCAGAGTACTGATCAGTACATATGCCTGAGGAGATTAGCCAAGGCTGGAGAAAGAACTTCCCAAAGGATTAGAGCTCTTGCTGGGCCTGGAAAAGTTCCTTTTCCTAACAGCCAGGGTATAAAAACTTATTATTTATGCAGAATCAGGTGACATCTTTAGAAGGTGTTTGACTCAGTAATCAGGGAAAAATTCATCCTAGGGTAAACTCTGGTTCTATGTAAGAAATCTTGAAGGCAACCCTTGAAAGAAGTAACCCACTGCCTAGTAGCCAAATGGTGTTAAGGACAAAGGTCAAGAGTATTTTTAGAAATATGAATCGAACAAATGAAAATGACAATAGCTGGCATACAATCAACTATTACTAGGGTGTTCATTCACTATTGCTATTTAAAAAATTGTCATTGTTATAGACTGAATATTTGTGTACTTCTAAAATTCGTATATTGAAAACCTAACCCCAGTATGTTTGTCCTAGGAGGTGAAATCTTTGGAGAGTATTTAGATCATGAGGGTGGAGCCATCATGAATGAGATTGGTGCCCTTTATTAAAGGAACCTCAGGGAACTCTCTCACTCTCTATCCACTGTGTGAGGATATAAGCAGATGTTGGCAGTCTGTAACATTTGGAAGAGGGCCCTTGTGCTGGCAAGTGTGCTGGCACCCTGACCTTATACTTCCAGCCTCCAGAACAGTGAAAAGTAAATTTTTGCAACCTGATCTATGGTACTTTTTATAGCAGTCCAAACTGACCAAGCCAATGGCAAACTGAGCAGTTTAAGACAACACATATTTTTCATCTCAGTGCATATAATACTCAATTAACTTGTCTGTGCAGGGTCTCAGAAGGCTGTCATCAAAATGTCAGTTGGGGCTGTGGTAATATCTGAGCCATAGGGTCCTCTTTCAACATCATTGTTGATTGTGATTGTTGGCAGAAATTATTTTCTTGCAGCTGTAGAACTCATAGCACTTTTGCCATCTTCAAGGCCTTCTGGAATACATTTCTCTGACTTTTTGTTTTTACCTATTAGCTCCCTTGTTGAGAGATCACCTGATTATGTCGGGTCTCACAAGACAATCTCTCTCTTGGTTAGTTCGATTGATGTGGGCTTTTAATTTTACCTGTAAAGTTTTATTTTCTCTTTTGGCATAGAATATAATTATGAAAGTGATAACCCTACATCTAGAGAGCAAAAAATAGCATTAGTCATTGGAGTCAAATTAGAAATTTGCCAATGACAATAAACATGTAAACAAGCAGAAAAATGTGACCCACATTTTTGGGCTATCATGAAAAAGACTGGAAAAATTAATGGATAGAAATCAATCTAGAAGTGACATAGATGCTAGAATTTATAGACAGGGACATTAAAACATTAAAATTGCTGGGTGTGATGGCTCATACCTGAATTGCTAGCATTTGGGAGGCCAAGGCAGGTGCATGGCCTGAGCTCATGGTTTCAAGACCAGCCTGAGTAAGAGCAAGACCCTGTCTATAAAAATAGCCGGGTATTGTGGTAGGCACCTATAATCCCAGCTACCTGGGAGGCTGAGGCAAGAGAATCACTTAAGCCCAAGAGTTTGAGGTTGCTGTGAGCTGTGATGCCATGGCACTCTATTAAGGGCAACAAAGTGAGATTATGTCTTAAAAAACAGAAAAAAATAGCTGTATTCTATAAGATTAAGAAGCTATAAAAAAGACTGAGGATGTTAAATAGGAATAAGAAAGATGTAAAAAGACACAAATGTAGTTTTTTGGGGTTTGCAAATTATGATCTTTGAGATAAAAAGTGCACTGAATGGAATTAACAGAAAATTAGAAATTTCAGAAGAAAAAACTAATAAACTTGAAGCCAGATTTGTATAAGTGAACTAAACTACAACATACAGAAAAAAAAGAATAAAAAAGAAATGGGAAACTACAAGAGGCCTAAAATCTGAGTAATTTGGAGCCCCAAATTTGAGAGTAGGCAGAATAGGAAAAAATGGCTGAGGAAAGGCAGCTAAACATTGTCAAAATTTGATAAATACTCTAAATCTATAGATCGAAGAAGCTCCATGATCCTCAAACATAAAGAAAATTACATCAAGCCACTTCAAAAATCAAACTTTGAAATCCAATGATAAAGAGAACTTTTAAAAGCAACTAGAACCAAAGATACGTATACAGGAAAAAAATAAGAATGACATTAGACTTACTGGTGGAAATAATGAATGGGAGAAGATAGTGGAGCAATTATTTTTAAAGCACTAAAAGAAAAAATTCTGGTGAGCAAAATTCTTGGTCTGTAACTAAGCAAAAATATCTTTCAAAAATATGGGCAAAAATAATGACTTCTTTAGACACACAAAAGCTGAAAGAATTCATCTTTAGCAAAGTTTCTCTCAGCAACATTGTAAAGCAGTCTCTCATGCAGAAATGAAATAATATCAAATGGAAATCTAGATCTACACCAAGGAATCATGAGCACTGGAAAACCATACTAATACCACAAAAGAACATTTTTCACTCACTACTAAATCAAATATTTTCTTAATTTATTATCTGATTCTCCTAAGCAGCAACAACAAAAATGAATACACGTAATTATAGATAGCCAGTCATGAAAGGAGAGAAATAGTAATAAAATTCCTAGTCCAAAAGAATGCAGAAAAATTGGAAAAAGATACCAAGTAACAGATGGTAAAAATTTATAGTTTGTGTATAATTCTGTAGAGTAAATTTTAGAAGTGGATGTACTGATTTACTTAGAAAACAAATAGCAAGATGATAGATTTGAAATCAATCATATCAACAATCAAATTAAATGTAAATGGTCCAAATATTCTAATTAAAACCCTAAGATGGCCAGATTGGACTTTTAAAAAACAAGATCTATTTATATGCTGTAGAGAAAACCCATTTTAAGTATAAGAAAAAATAGGTTATAAATGTAGGATGGGTTAAGATATACATTATTTCACACTAACATTAATTAAATTTAAGCTGGAGCGGCTATAAAGATTTAGATTTCTTAAGAAAAGAATAGTACTAAGGATAGGCTTGCTGCCCATAGCTCAGTGAGTAGGGTGCCGGCTACATACACTGAAGGTGGTGGGTTCGAGCCTGGCCCCAGGCCTGCTAAACAATGACAACTGCAACCAAAAAATAGCTGGGCATTGTGGTGGGCGCCTGTAGTCCCTGCTACTTGGGAGGCTGAGGCAAGAGAATCGCTTAAGCCCAAGAGTTTGAGGTTGCTAGGATCTGTGACGCCATGGCACTCTACCGAGGGTGACATAGTGAAACTCTGTCTCCAAAAAAAAAAAAAAAAATAGTACTAAGGATAAAGGGGGTAATTTCATAATGATAAAGATGTTACTTCATCAGGAAGACATAATGCTTATAAATGCTTATGCACCCAAATATTGAGCTTCCAAATGCCAAAAGTAAAACTGATAGAACTGCAAGTATAATAAACAAACCTAAAAATGAAGTAAATGATTTCAAAATCCCTGCCAAGAAAGATAGAACACTAGCACCCAATTGACCTGACTTTATGCAGCATGTTATACAATAATAATAACACCAGATTATCACATTATTTTCATTCACACACAGATTTACCAATCTAGAACATATTCTAGACTATAAAAAAAATCTTCATAAGTTTTAAAAGATTAAACTCATTCTAAATATGTATCCTGGAATTAAATGAGAAATTAATAGACATGTCTTAGGAAAATCACTAAATATTTGAAAACTAAATACATACTTCTAAGAAACTCATGCCAAAGGTAAGGGGTAGGGGAAAATCATGTGACTTTCACTGGAAAAATTGTTCCACTGAGGCATAAGATTGCCAGTCTCGCACATTTATTTCTGGCTCCCAGAACAGCACCTAGAATATAGGGGCTCAAGAAATGCATTTCTTTTTGAAAGAATGATCGTCCTCTAAGTTAATAGGATGAGGATTTGTTGACCATCGGCTATTCATCCAAAACTTGTCTTCCCATTGTTCAATGTATTTCATAAGATAAATCCTCCTGTTGCAAAGCTAACCTCTGACCTGGAAGAAGGGCTGGTAGACATGAAGAACAGGAAATTTCATGGAACTATAATTGAGAGAGCGGAGGATTATTTTTGAAAATTATTCTGAAAGCAATAAACATTAACATAATAAAACTACACTAAGTATAAGGTGTTTTAAGAGTTTTTTTTTGAGATTACTGCAAAAAAATAAGCGTGAGAATTCAAATGTCATAGAAATATATCTAATGATAGGCAAAATACTCCTTTTTCCCTTTTAAAGTTAGTTCCCTTGAGAAATCTCTGTTACTGGCTTGGAATGTATCCCAGGCTTTCCAAGGCAGTATATGTAGATTGAATGTACTATTTTAATGGCTAGTTACTCAGAGGTCATCATTTACTGTCCCTCCTGATGAGCATTTGAATAGTTTTCTTATTTTTTTCTGTTATTAACTGTGCTCCCATGAAACATTCCTACACATATATTTTCATAGTGTTGTGTGCATTTTTGTAGAATAAATTTTAGAGATGAAATTGCTGGGTCAAACAGAAACAAGGCAAAGAAAAGATGTTTAAATAGAAGGCCCATAGTCTCCAAATTCTGACGGTTTTCCAGAGAGGGCCCTGTTTTCTCTAGAAGCCACACCAAAGAAGGAAACATAATTGTTTATGTGATCTGCTGTCCTGAAGGAAAGACATTGAGAGCAAAAGCTATCTTTGAGCAGAACCAGGGGAATAAATACCAGAGAAAAGCAGAGCTCACTCAGCTCGGGTGAGAGTTAGCCTGTTAAAAAGTGAGTAGACTTGACTCCTTTCTTATCTTTCTGGAACATCAGTTGCAGTTTTCTGGACAGTGCTTGAGTCAAGTGCTGACGTGCAGGAGATTTCTGCTCTCCACCAGCCTGATAGTGTAAGTTCTGGTAGAAGACATTAGCATTACACAGGCTTCTTGCATATATGAAAGGTCTGGGAAGTGTGGTGGTAGGAGAACAAAGATGAAAGTCAGGCAAATCCCAGGGAAAGCTGGTCACAGGAGCTATGGAACCAAACAGACCAGTTGTAAACATATTAGTGAGGGCTGGCCGTGGCCAGACTGTGTGGTATGCGCTTTCTGTAAGTGACGATATTTAACTCTCACCATACTTCCACCAGGAGGTATCATGCCTATCTTATAGATAAAGAACCAGAGGCACAGAACAGTTAAGCAATTTGCCCACAGTCACACAGCTAGGATATGGGGAGTCTGGGACTCAAATCCAGACCTGGCACCTAATAAATCTGTTCTGAATAAGATGCTGAGATTTGCAGATTAGGATGGAACAGGGACTTTGACAGTTCGAAGTATTTGACCCAGAGTTCACAGAATAACAGGCATCTATGTTACACCTCTCCAGGTACTTGAAGTCTGAAAAGATGCTGCATAAACTCTACAAGCCCTGTCAGGAACCAGGAATTGGGGGTCCAGTGAAGAGATGAGGCTCATTTTTCCATCCATGACAAGAAAGGATTTGCTCTCTGGCAGGCCTTCCCTCTCCAGCCCTGCCCACCTAGATCCTGGAGGGCAAACACTCTAAAGGGCTAGACCACAGCTAGACCACAGCTCTCTCTGGGGACTACTGGGAAATATTGCTATATATAGCCACAGGAACACCCCACTTTCTTGTGAAATGGTACAGCCTCCATTATTCATTTCTTAAAAGTCATGGCTATGCTAAGACATTCTGAGATAGTTTACTGAATGTTTGCAATTCCCAAAGAGGAGACCATTGCAGCGGGCTGGACTGTCTAGCTTTCCTGCTATAGGAAAAGGCACGTCCTGTAATTTTTTTTCTCTCTTGGATATACCTGTGATAGGATTAGAAGGGTCACTAATTTTTAATGCCACTGAAGGAAAAATAACAGTGTGTGATCCTAGCAGTCATTGCCCTCTTGCTGCTTTGCTAATTTAGAAGAAAAACAAATGTTAACATAAATTCCTTTATTTTTAATTTGATGATTTATTTGTGTCATTTCACAAGGATTTACTGGGTGAGGGCCAGGCTCTTTGCGAAGTGTTGCAGATACAAAAATGAGGGTCAGTGCCATAAATTTTACACAAAGATACGGCAAGGCTGTGAAGTCACCTGGCAAGGTGATTTGGCAATCTACCAGCTCAAGTTGTGCTTTTTGTTTTCAGCTCCCTCTGCTCTGTGGTTATGAGAGATTTATTTTTGCACAGTCATAGAAAGTTCCTAGTTTCAGTCCAAGTCATGAGCCCAGAGTATACTCATTTAAGTGGGTCATTCCCTTTCTTTAAGCTGTTCAATTTTTAAAGAAAGAATTCCATCATACTCTGATTTTCCCTATCCTCCAAACCATTTTGTGGTGCCAGCAATGCAGTTTCTCCAAAGCCATACATTCAGTGAACACTTTATGCCTGGTGTCTATAGACAATAATTCAACCAGCAGCTCTGCCTTGTATGCCATTGGCTGACTAGTGATGAGATTTGCAGCTGTCTTCAACAATTAAGCAGATAACCAGTCTTAGATATTTGATAACTCTGCCAGCTCATGAGAAGATGAGTGAACTTGGCTTAGAGAATGGGTGGGCATGGAGGCTGGGCAGGTAGATAAGCAGAGTTTGTTTATGATGCTCACACAGGAACAACCACCACCCTTCTCAGTTTCTGACTATCTCGGACACCATAGGTACACAGCCTAAACCTTCCCTTCTTCTGTATATCATTCAGACTCTAAATCTTAGGCAGGGGCAGCTGACTGGTAACCAAGCCTAAGTTTCCAGGGGACCAAGAGAACAAGTGAATGGATCCTTCCTGGGACTCACACAATAGATATTTCCTCAGAATATAAGGGGGCTCAGATATAGCCCTCAAATGACTAATGTCCTCTGTAGTTAAGACACGAAGTAACATGATTCATGTACATCTTAGAAAGCAGCTTGGATGATGGATTCTAATGCTATGAGACTAGGTGGGGTTGATAGAACAGTGGAGCCCGATGCTTTATTGGATGCTACGTATAGTATGTGAGAGAGGGTGGAACGTGGGATTACTCTCAGGTTTCTGGCTAGAATCACTAGGTGATTTGCTCTGCTCATGAGCCTCACAAAAATACCATGTAGTTGGGCAAAACATGTTACTATCCCCTTAACTTGTCTGTAGTTAGTAGGAGGATTGTAGCTGGATTCCTGTTGTCCTAACTCTGGGACAGTCAGTAGAGTGTGGAGGAGACTCTCTATACAGTCTTCCTATTCTTGGGTTCAACTCCTGGCTGACCACTTCCCAGCTATATGAGACTGGTTGTGCGACTTAACCAATCCATGTAACAATTTCCTCATCCGTAAAATGGGGGTAGCAATAACAACTATCTCAAAGGGTGGTTGTCAGATTGTCAGGTTGAATGAGCCTGATACTATCAAGTACTCAAAAGGTGTTGCTATTGTTAGCTATCTTTCTCCAACAAGTTCCGATGAGTTTGGAGGTCCTCTGCATCCCTGTGAAAAGGTTGATCTAAATAAACAGAATGGTCTTTATCAGTTAGGATCTGCTGGTCACACTCTTCGTAATGGAGACATGGAAACCAGCCTGAGGACAGTTACTTACAGGTGCTGATAACACATGAGACAGCACAGGACAAGGTGATCAGAAATCAAGGACCTGATTTCCACAGGTCTGACCAAGACCACGTTTTTGGTATATTCTGATTTCACTTTCAGAAGCTGGCAAACACAAGTCCCTTCCACCAGGGGAATGACACGGAATTATGAAACCTGCTCTCTGGCATGAGCGAGTCAGACAGGTTTCTTACATCAGACTTTTGCCATCTTACCCAGGGCTTGGTTCCTTGCCAGTCCCTCTATACCCTCCAAGCAAAAGGAATCAAGATATTTGGATAGCTGGGTGTGATCCAAGCTTAGGGCATGGGGCAACGTGTAGGTCAGGGTAGGGAAAAGTCACTCTGCTCTGGCTGAGAAAGACACAGGAGTATGTGGGGTTGGAAGCAATTGAGGGACAAATGCTCAGACCCCTGGTGTTTCCACCTCCACCAGACTATGCCTGGGGGGGTCCAGGTTAGACCTATCTGGATCCAGTGGCACCCACAGAATTCACACATCACCTGGTATTTCCCACAGAGTGTTTAGTTCTCTATCAGGTCGTAAAGGGTGGAGCTTCTCCCAGGAGCCTTTCTCTGCCCACAATTAAGAGCTGCAGGCAACACCATAACCCACAGTAAACAGCTTGCATAGCAGAGTGGGTCTACTTTTTCTAAAGGAAGGAAGAACCTGAGGCCAAGAAAGATAAAGATCAGCTTTCCATCTGGAAAAGAAATATCTTTCTGTGCCAGACTAATACAAAAACAAACTAAAAATTTACCAAAGCGTACAGCACAAACATTCCATTTGTTTTTCCCTCTGAACTGCTGGGATAATCACAGGACACCTACACATGAGGTGCACGTGAAAAGAGCTAATCAATTCTGGAAAAGGTGTCATTGCTCCACTTTCCTGCCTCCTCTTAGATGAAACTGATTTTGAGACTGGATAGATAACTACTTCTAGTGTATGATCTATAATTTTTGGCTATTTTAATGTTAGGGAATTAATTTTACTGGATAATGCTATTTTTGATATCCCATTGAAAAATAAAGAAAGAGATTAATACTCACAAAGAAGACGACTCCATTTTACGAGAGTTTTCTTTTTCAGTTTTAGTGGAAGGAACAGGTAGATCTCTATCGTAATGATGAGAATTGCTACTACTTATATCAGGTGTTGTCCTCGGCATTTTGAATACATCATCTCTAACTTTCACAACAAACCTGCAAGCTGGACATTATTGGTCCATTACAGAGATGAGGAAAGCTGGGTTCAGGGAGGTTACTTTGGCTAGGAAGAGACCATGATATCTCTCCCTGAATAAAGCAGATGATCCTGATTTAGGTAGTTCAGATCAGACCCAAACTTTCATTAGAAACTTGACCCAACCCTTTGCCAAATGGTAGGTATTTTTGAGGTGAAACCACATTTCCTTTAAGGGTCAAAGTTTCATGTTTTAAAATTTTTTGATTTTTTTCCCTCTCTTGCTTCAGTGCCATCAATCAGAGCAGGTGGGGCCTGGAAGTACCTGAAATCTATGAGCAGGTCTTGGGTGAATGCTGGTAAGAACAGCACCCACTGCATTCATGCCTTGTACTGAAGGGGATGGTTGGGGAGCACTCCATGGAGAGTTTGCTCCTCTTTAAGGATAATTCCCATAACTACTAGTCTTTTCTCTTCACCTTGTGCAAAAAGAGCCAATTCACCCACCAACCAGCCCCTATCTCTTCCCAACCCAGTCTATCAACAGGTAAACTAGAGGATAGACTCCACGTTCAATTTATCTTTGCATCTCTCACGCTACACTTGACCGAGCTCTCCTAGTAGCTGGGTCCTGGTGATCCAACTAGTAGCTACCAAGCAAAATGCCATCTGCCATAGCAGGTGAGGGCACCCAGTTATTCATGCTTTCCTGTTCTCAAGAAACTGATGTACTAATGGGTGACAGAAACCATCAGAAAAGAAATAGCTAGTGTTTAGATCTGGGGGTATAAGTGTTAACTTGTATGGTAAAGCCCACAGTGTGGCAGGGGGTCTCCTCAGGATACTTCAGGCAAGAGGAGAAATGTGGATAGGATTGGGGTAGGTGTGGGGGGGCACAGTGGATGAGGGGAGCAAATGCAAGGAGTGCAGGGCAGAGGACATCGTGTTAGGTGGAGGAGACAGCCTCTCTGACAACAGGCTGTTTTCTTTCTCCCAGCCCTCCTTCGTCACAACAATTCACAGTGAACCTCTCCGCGCGTTTCTGTTGTGTTGACCCGTCATTGTCCAGAAGCCCTAATGATGTGGTGGGAAATGCATCAGGTAGGGTTTAGTGCTTCTGGCTCCGACAGAAATTTCTGCTCTAGTAAACTATGATTCTGTGGATTCAGTTGTTAGCCTCTCTCTAATCTTGAAAGTACAAGTTTGCCTGGTGACGGCAATTCACTGGTAGAGCTGCAGTTTTTAGTTTGTTCAGCCTTTTTGTTGTTGTTTTGAGTACTGGAGTGATGACTTCTGAGCTCCTCATATACTAGATCGAATCACATCTTTTTTGTTTGTTTGTTTGTTTGTTTGTTTTGCAGTTTTTGGCCGGGGCTGGGTTTGAACCTGCCACCTCTGGCATATGGGACCGGTGCCCTAGTCCTTTGAGCCATAGGCACCACCCCGAACTACATCTTAAAAGCAGCACTCACCCACAGTTTGTTCTGCAAAACACGAGTTCCTGATCTCTACAAAAGGTTAGTAGAGTTTAATAACAGAAGGATCCTATCTTCGAGAAACTTTGAGAGATGCACGCTCCTTTACAGCAGGTCTTGTCAGTGTGGTTAGTATACTAATATGCATTTTATTCTACCTTATGGGACCAGAGATTGCATTGTTTACTAAGTTAATTTGACCATGAATCTTTTTGGGAAGATTATTTCATAAAGCTGCCTTTGTCAGAATTTGGGGGAGTGTTAAAGTATTTCTGAAAGTTACCTCAAAATGTTTCTCCATATTTTCTCCTTGCTTGTGGTTGCCCTACCTCTGTGGGCACAGTTGGTACAATTAGTTGTCTGTGTGCCCATTTATCCCACAGATATTTCAGTCTCTGCTAGGCCCAAGGCAGGGTGATAGCTCTGGGAGGAAGACACTAAGTGTTTGGGACACGGTGTCTTTTAGAGTTTAGAGTGGGGTTTACAAAGTAAGAATGACATCGCAGAAATAACTCGCATTCTAGAGACTTCAAAGAAAGACAAGCTCCCCCCTCCATTTCTGCTGTTTATGAAAGATGAATCAAATTAAAGCAGAGAGCCAACACTGAAAACAATTTTTTTTTAATTGAAAGCTGTTCACTTTCCGCATTTCACTGAGGTGCCAAGTTGGCTTCAAGAGGGAAAGAGTCCCGTGGATCAGGTTTCTTGGCGGAAAATCAGTGTGTGTGATGCTGCCCACAACCTGCCATGTTCTTCCCCGATCTGTGGCCATTATTACGCCACCTCCCCACTGTGGGAAGCATCTGTAGGTGGGGAATGGAGGGCTGGGCGGACTCCCTTTGAAGGCTCCTTCTCCACCATGTGAGGGCTTTGCAGAGGAGTATGCTGGCTCCGTGGCACCATCTACCTGGCAGCCTCTTGCCCCATTTGGACCTGGCCTCTCCTGGCTAAAGGACTTGTCCTGCCACAGCATGCCTCTAGATTCTAATTGTTGACGGTACAAGAAACAAGACAGAGCTGCTTTTGCTCCAGGAGCAAGCACCTAGAAGGAGCCAAAAACTGTCCATGAGTGAACCAGCTTGTCAATAATTATGAAGAGAAGTCATCTTATACTCAGGCAGGTGGCTTACTGCAACCTGACAAGGCTGAGAAGATGCTGCCCCAGGTCTTCCCCTGCTTGGCTCCCCCCTCACGTGCAGCTGCACCTGAAATCTGCCCCAAGGTAGGGTAATTTTTTTTTTTTTTTTTTTGGCTTAAGCAATTCTTCTCTGAAAGTCATCTTTTCCCCAAAGGTAAATACCCAAGGGAAGGAGGATATCACTTCTCAACTATAGCGTTCTCATGGCTGTTGTCAAATGACATCTCAGGATAAAAGGGATCAAAGACAAATCATTTCTTTTTGTTCCTCAGTTTCCTTGTTTGTAAAATGATGAGAGATGAAAAGAGAAAGTTCAAAGTTATTTTCCTACTTAATGATTCAGTACCACTCTCAGAGTTGAGGCAGTATGAAGGCACTGGTAACTCAGGGGAAAGGGAGGAGAAGGCCTCATAGGCAGGAAATGATTTAATGGGTTGTAATCAACGTTTATTGTCTGCAATGGAAGAGAATAGGGAATGTCAGATTAATAAGAATTAATGTTGTTCTGTTAAACTTTGTTTATATAAAGATGTAGGCATAGATACAGACAGATATGTAGATATGTGATATGAAACTGACAATTAAGTTCATGAACTTGCTACTTTCATTGGCAGCACTGTATCAACAACTCTGTAAGGGTTTAATAACCTTGGTATAGTGGTGTCTCACAGCTGTGTTTGTGTTTGCATGGCAGAGTCTTGCTGAGAGGCATTCATTAGTGTTGTTGTGTGTTTTTCTGTGACATTGTGAGAATGTCAGAGTTTGAATTAGATCAACAAAGAAACACTACATTTCTTGTTAAATTTGGCAAGAGTGTAAATGAAATCAGAGACTTGTTAGTCCAAGTTTATGAGAATAATGTTATGATGAAAATGACAAAGTATAAATAGATTAAATGTTTTCCAGAAGGGAAAGAAAGCATCTAATGAAGAGGGGTCAGGATGGCCAGTAACAGGCAAAAACTGATGAAAACAGTGAAAAAATTCATCAAATTGTGTGTCAAAATTGTAGGATGACTGTGAGAAGTATAGCAAACCAAATAAATGTTGATAGAGAAAGGGTGAGGAAAATCTTGGTCAATAACTCATGGCTCTTGGATCATAACAATGCACCAGCTTGCACAATACTGTGAGGGAGTTTTAGCCAGTAAACAAACAACTATAGTGGAACACCCTCCCTACTCACCTGATCTGGCCCCCAATGACTTTTTTTTACCTGAAGATAAAAGAACTATGAAAGGAAAACATTTTGGTGACATTCAGTCAATGTATTAGATCAAGGATAATACAATGACAGCTTTCATGGCCATTCAGAAAGAGTTCCAAAATTGCTTTGACAGGTAGACTAGGTACTGATATTGGTGCATAGCTTCCCAAGGGGAGTACTTTGAAGGTGACTATAGTGATATTTAGCAATGAGGTCTATGGCACTTTTTCTAGGATGAGTTTGTGAACTTAATTGTCAGTTGTAATATACACATTGTACTTGTTGGAGTTCTCCAGAGAAAGGTTAATGTTGTAGCTTGGGTTTGAGGTAGTCTGGAGGCAGAATTCCCTCTCCCTTTTGGGGAACCTCAATCTATTTTCTCTTAAAGCCTTCAACTAATTGGATGAGGCCACTCACATTACGAAGGGTAATCTGCTTTACTCAAAATCTACTGATTCGAATCAGTAGACTTACCTAATCTCATCTTAAAAATGCCTTTATAGCAACATACTGACTGATGTTTGATCAAATATCAGGTTACTATAGCCTAGCCAAGCTGACACATAAAATTAACCAGGCTACACACGTGTGCATGTGTGTGTGTGTGTGTGCATGCGCATGTTTACTGGGTAGTGGAATAGAATATCTTTCTTATAGTAGGTTGTGGCCAAGAAGGTTGAAAGCTTTGGTGAATCCACAAAAACATTCTTAATCATCATTCCTCCTCCTTCTCCTCTTCCTCCTCCTCCTCTTCTAGAATTTTACTTTGTCACCTTGGGTAAAGTGCTGTGGCTTACAGCAACCTCAAACTTTTGGGCTCAAGCAATCCTCTTGCCTCAGCCTCCCAAGTGGCTGGGATAACAGGCTTCTGCCACAGTTCTCAGCTATTTTTTAGAGATAGGGTGTTGTTTTTTAGAGATGGAGCTCAGGTCTCAAAATCCTGAGCTCAGGCAATCCACCCACCTTGGTCTCCCAGGGTGCTAGAATTACAAGGGTGAGCCACTGCACCTGACCTTGATCCCACTTCTAAGACAAACACTATCTGTCTTAAGAAAGTGTCCTCTATCTGCAAATGTCAATTATCCTTCACTACACCTACTCCTGGCTCTCTGAGGGAGATCTGGACATGGTTAGACTGCTGTTCCAGTGTCATCTCAGTCAGACCTCTCTGCTGCTCCTTTTGCTCTGGGCACACCAGCTGCTATTTCTTCCTTCCTTGATGCTCACAAGTACCTACTCTAGGGCCTTTGCATGTGCTGTCCTTCTATCTGGAAGGCTCTTCCCCAGGTCATCACAGTATCTGACTCCATCTCATCTTTCAGACTTCTTCCTATCTACTCCTGCCTCCTCAGAGAGGACTTCCTTGACCATCCACTCAGGCAACCCTGCCCACTCACCCTGCCCCACATGGGCCTACATTCCCCAATGACTATCTTAGCACATGATTTTATTTACTCTCTTGCACTCATCATCTGAGATGTGTTATTTACTTGTTTCTTTATTTTTTGTCTTTTTTTCCCCCCACACAAAGGTAAGTGCCATATTGTTGCGACCCAACGGGCTCCTATGGCCTTGGTCTCGGTTAGCACGGGAAGGAACCAGGCGAGAGGCGGATTAGAAGTACAAGCTTATGAAAGGCGGGCTAGCCCTTACTTTCCGGGTAGCCCTGAGCAACCTCCGCGCCAGCCTTTTATTGAGCCAGAACAACACAGGTGAAGGGAGTAATTAACAATGACTATGTGCTGAGGGCACAAGCTCTTCTTCCACAGGAACTCCTGTGGACGAATGGCCCGAGGTCCATGCCTCAGCTGCAGATCATCTTGCTCCGATGTCATCTGGCTCTTGGCATCTCCTACACCATATCTTTTTTGCTCACTTCTGTATTTAAATGCCTAGAATAGTGCTGAGCACATGTGGGGTCTCCATAAATAGTTATTAAATAAACCACTGATGATGGTGCCATAGTGGACATTCGTCTACAATTTGGCCGGCCATCATATAACCCCCACTTCTGTTTTAGGGAATTCCCACTTTATGAATCTTGGTGGGAGAAGAAAGCTGACTGTGGTGGTCACTTTCCCAGCTTCCTTTGGCAGTGAGGAAATGACTGTGACCTCTTCAACCAGTCAGTGCATCCTCCTGGGAATGGCACAGCAGGTGATCCATATGATGGTGGGTGGTAGTGGTTGCACCTCCAGGTTCTGGGGTGGCAACAGCAACGATGTTGGCAGTAGCAGTATGAGCATCATGGTGGCACAAGTACTGTCCCTGGACTGATTCTGTGTGATGATTTTGGCTTTGGTCTGGTTGTGCCAAATTTCCCACACTCATGCGCTCTTCTGAGTCTGGCTCTCTAGCCTCCTAGCGACTCTGAGCTTCTGGAAGGCCTTTCATAAAGTCCTGCCTGTTTACCTCACAGAGGTTTCTCGTGCCAGACATCCTCTTGTCTTTCTTACCTTTGTCTTATCATCCTTAGATCTTTTCAGGTCCTTGAAGTCATCTTCATGTCTTTCTCCCCAGCTAGATTTTATGCTCATCAATGGCTCTCAGGAGCCTGGGCGGTTAGCCTTTGTTTAAAAGAAATAAAGGTATAGTTTTGCTCTATTAGTAAGGGTGGAAAGAACCAAAGAATATTGTGTGCATCAGAGTCTGTCATGGGAGCTTCTCTGACTCATTAAGAAATTGAATTTTAAGCCTTTGAATTGATCAGGATCTACTAGGAACCACTATTTGTGACATTCCCATACAGTGCATTTGTGGTTCCTGCTAAGTATGACACATATGGTTTATCCTCAGGGAACAAAAAGGTAAAGGAAGGGAGAAAAGTCCCACAATTAAAGATTAAAAGGCTGTGATAGATTCTACTTTTCAAAGATGGCCATCACAATATCTTCTCAATGCTCCTTTGCAATGCCACCCTGTCGAATCCTATTTAGACTTAGACTCTTTCTCCTACTCCCTTAAATCTGGTCAAGCTTTTGGCTAATTTGACCAATGGAATGTAGGGGATACCTTGGCACCTGCAGTCATGGCCCTTAATTGACTTGACAGTTTCTTTTTCCTATCACTTGGAAGCCAGTCAGCATGTAAAACAGGGCACAGTGAGAGCACTGTGGCCCCTTTGGGGAGGGCCCAGGGAGTAAGGTACTGTGTGGAGAGAGACAGAGAGAGAGGCCAAGATGCCAGGCTCACAAGTGAGGGTGCCATATTGAAGGCAGGTTCCCCAGCCCTGCCTACCCTCGCTGATGCCATGAAGACCACAGACTGGGTACCCAGCTGAGTTCTTCCTGAATTCCCGACCCACACTACCGTGAGCAACATAAAATGACTTTTTAAAGCCACTGCATTTTGGAGATGGTTTGTTAAATTGTAATAGATAACTGGACCAAAGGACAAGGACTCATAAACACATAATGCTTCTAAGAACCTGGCTGGGGCCATGCATAGTGCTTTAGGTAAGGATGGAAAGAGTCTCTGGTGATAAGAACTCCGAAGTGGATACTTCAGTCTCCTGAGTGTGCTCAGCACTCTTTGGCAAAGCTAGTCTTCAAATAAGAGGAAACTTGCATCTACTCAAAATTGAAGCCCTGGTGTGATTCCGTCCTGCACGGCTGTTCCTTGGAGCAGTAGTCGTTTATCTCCATCCGCTTTCTCGCCCACTTAAGTACGTGCCACCACCTCATGGAAGATTTGATGGACATGGACATGAGCCCCTTGAGGCCTCAGAACTATCTTTTTGGTTGTGAACAGAAGGCCAACAAGATTATCACTTTAAGGTGGATAATGACGAAAATGAGCACCAGTTATCTTTAAGAACGGTCAGTTTAGGGGCTGGTGCAAAGGATGAGTTGCACATTGCTGAAGCAGAGGCAATGAATTATGAAGGGAATCCAATTAAAGTAACACTGGCAACTTTGAAAATGTCCGTACAGCCAACGGTTTCTCTTAGGGGATTTGAAATAACACCACCTGTGGTCTTACAGTTGAAGTGTGGTTCAGGGCCTGTGCATGTCAGTGGGCAGCACTTAGTAGCTGTGGAAGAAGATGCAGAGTCAGGAGATGAAGAGGAGGAGGATGTGAAACTCTGAAGTATGTCTGGAAAG